>JAABNW020125553.1:1092-12347 GCA_015164035.2 Radianthus crispa | reverse complement strand
CGTATGCGCATGACGTCATGAATCA
The DNA here is from genome assembly GCA_015164035.2 of Radianthus crispa. Lineage (NCBI taxonomy): Eukaryota > Metazoa > Cnidaria > Anthozoa > Actiniaria > Stichodactylidae > Radianthus > Radianthus crispa. The sequence continues at coordinate 12,322 of JAABNW020125553.1, read as the reverse complement.
CGTGGCAAGGCTACTTATCTTATGGTCAAAGACAATGCTTCGATACCATTATATATCTCGTGCAATATAGTCAAAATAAACGATAAAAACGATAAGACAATAGATAAATTGAAGAATAGAATAATAAATATAATGCACTCGACGTTTGAAGTGCACATTTCGTAAATTCTTTTCTTTTGGGATGAAGAAATATTGGTTAGCCAGCCAGGCCTGGCTGAATTGACTGACCCTAGACTGGGCCCTGAAAATCTGTTTACTCTGTGAATGATGGTCTCAACCTAATTCTACCCATCACTACACTTCTATCTATTGGGCATGTCTAATGGCCATATACATATATACGAGGTCATGGTCTGTAGAATAGTGTAGGTTATCATATTCTCAGGACCCATGCTAGGGACAGCAACGGCTGTGACCCCTTTCCACCACTTTGAAATATCTACACCAATGTTGAGAACTTATTAGAGTGGTGGTTTTGGTGAAGATTCATTCTCTGTCATTTCCTCTCACTCACTCACTTACTTGTTCGCTCTCATTCATTCATTCATTCACTCTCATTTGTTTGCAAAATTTTCCTGGCCTGGCTTTGTATATATGTTGGGGTTCCTTAATTCTTCAAATTGATATTTCCTTTTGAGAAAACTTAAATACTCCTCCACGGACATCTACACTAAGGAATTGTATCCATGATTGTTACTGCTATGCCGGAGTGCTGTTCCCTCACATTGTGGGCGACTTCCTGTAAGTTTTCTCAAATAAGCCAAAAAGGATCACTTCAAACCGAAACAATGGCAGTAATGTATTAAAAACTCAAAAAATATTATTTGGGCTACCTGTGGACAAAGGGAGCCCGGATGCAAGGTATTTTGGATGTTGCGGTTTGGTGATCCTCTGGCTGTTCTAGTCCTAGCAAAGGTCAGTTTTTGAAACTGACAAAAATAAAAATGATGACATGCAAAACACACTGTAATGAAATAGATAAACTTTAAGCTGGAGAGAGATTGAACGACAAAAAGAAGCATTTGATGCTTGATGAGAGACAGACAGACAGACCAAAAGATGGACAGACACAGACAAATACATTTAAAAGACTGGAAGAGCCGGGGGTGTGAGGGAAGATCTCAACCCTATATATTCATATCATATATATATATCTAGTCCTACGGTATCTACACTGTATTTAACCTTATGGAGGGGACCATGCTTACCAAAACATACTTCCCATCCTAGTGACAAAAACTTAGCCATCATGGCCAATTACACTCTTACTTAAAGTGCACCTAAAGCTTACGGCAGTACTTTGTAAATACTTCATTAGATACAAAATAAGGTGGTGCAATATTTTTAAATATGAACTACGTGTTTTGGAGTTATTATAAGAGTTTGAAATATGAAACGTGACGTCATTTCAGGAATTCATTAATATACAAAAATATGCACAAGTGACTTTGCCCTTTCTTAAATTGAAAATTGCCAATCTAGTTTCAATATATGTCTTTCTTAACATTTTAGGGGGTTACGATTCAATAGCATGTCTAAAATTACAAATTACTTTTATACCGTTTCCCAAAAAGACATCAAGTTTTATATTTCAAACCCTTATAACTCTAAAACGTGCAAGTCGATATTCAAAATTATTAAACCATCTTATTGTGTATCTGGAGAAGAACTGGTTTACAAATTACTGTGAAAAGCTTTAGGTATACTTTAAGGGATAACTGGCATTGATTTAGGATATGAGATTTTTTCAACACCTGGAAAAGATGGCAAAGAAAGATGAAGCATGGTATGATTTTGGCACATGGTCTAGAAGTTTATCTAATGATGACTTTCCATACACCAAAATACATTTGACAAGAAATAAACTAGAGAATTAAAATTGATTTTCCATATTCAGGTTTGACCATGAAAGCATTAGCTTTAGAATTAGTGGGAGTGGGAGCCACACTCGTCATAGACATTATCTTAAAGCGTGATGTCTAGCTAAGACAAAGGAGCAGAGGTTTCTTTATAACTTAGCTCGTGTTGTCTTGATACAAACTAAAATAACATGTCATGACAGCGTTTTGTCAAGTATGACAACCAGACATGGTTTGTTGTAGCAGAAATTTGCATAAAAAACAGACAAAAACATTGTTCAAACAGCCACCAGGAGTTCTCGAGTCTTGTATCATGTGTTTCCCAAGCACTCCCTTTGAAAATGCCTTCATGATCAAACCATTGGTAGTAGGACTAAAGCTACTTTAAAGACAACCTGCCTTTCCTACAATAAATCATGTGAAATCACTAAAAGTAATGATGCTGTTGGCTGCAAATCAACCTGGTAGTGTAGTCCAATAAAATACCAGCAAAGTTTAACATTAATTACATACATCAAATAAAACCTTAATTTAAAATTGGACAGCTGTCATATTGTATGACTTTAGAACAAATCGGTTTTTGTGGGTGTAGGCCTTCTCACCTGAGGCTGGACAGTTTGACTGTCTGTATTGGGTTCAGCATAACATTTCTGGCTCTGCTTTTCAAATAATAACTGGTAATTTTGTCTGAGTTTTTTCCACTGAAAAGAGAAATAATGGCATCATTAATGGGATGAGAATGGGAATAATGAAGAAATGTGACATTAAAATGGAAGAATATAAATTATTTTACAAAAAGTAGTTCATTAGCTTCTTCAAAAACAAAAACAAGACAAATGATACCATGAGTAATGAGACGAGAATGGGAAGAAAAATGGGAAATTGAAACAATATTTAAAATCAATGAATAATGATAAAGAATATTTTAACAATATTGACAAACCATTGTGTATAATAACAATAACAAAAAATTATCACAATATTGATTTCATAAATTTTCTTTACACTTACTTTGATGTTGAGCAATTTTCATTCAAATCTAGAGGGAAAAAAAGAAATTTAATGATGGCATGGGGTAACTGAGGCAAGGTGATGTTAACACTTTCACAAGCTACAGCAGCTCTGTACACCACAAAGCATGCTACCATATTTTTGATGCATTTTTTGGCATTTTCTCAAAGGTGACACATAAAAAGACGTGTCCATTTAAGTCAGTCTCATTAGTTTTTGCATTTTTCCCATGCTAAATCATATTCAGCACATTTCATGTTGTAAACAAGTTGCAGCTCATCTTGATCTGCCCTCATTTCTGGCTCAACATTACCAATCAAGATGACTGAGCAAGGCAAAGAAGTTCCAATTTTGGAAGAGCATTATTCCAAGCAAGGTAATTACTTATAAACACATTACAGTGCGGTGATTGGAAGACTGAAACAGCCAAGTGGTTTGGTGACCATTCATTATGCCATTAGCATGTTCAACTTTTTAAAACTGCCAATACATTTAAGGGCTCTCCCATTCATATCAATCAATGTTGTTTTTAAGGGGCACTTGGACGAAAATGCCCCATTTTTCGAAAGTCTGAATAATTTAAAATTCAACGTAATATGACTCAATGATTATTAAGCAAAACTGACAAAAATTTTGCTTGGGAGCCACTTGCAGTTGAGAAACTTTGGTTTAAAAACTTAAAGAACGATAGGTTTAATGAGTAAATGACGTCATTTACAAACAACTTTGATGCTGAAAACATTGACAATTATTTGATCCACAAGGTCTGACTGCAAAGAAAATGTCTTGGCTGCTAGCTATTGGGGCCATATAAATAACTTTAACCAAGATCCAAGTTGTTTTCAATTTTCATTGCTTTTCATCCAAGTGCCCCTTTTCATTTCCCTCATTTCACAATCACTAAATTTAAATTTCCCACATGCCCCATTTCTACATGCCCCAAATAAATATTCAGCAGTGCTTTGTTCCAGAATATCATTAACATTTAACTTACAAGTAAAGGTTTCTTCTTTCAAAACTGAAAAAAAGGGGGAAAATGAATTAGGATAAATGGTTTATATAATGGTTCATCCTCATTAGTATACTAAGAGAATGACTTTATCAGAGAAAGTGCTTTCAAGTTTAGATGAAGACCTATAGCCTCATCAAGGTCATTTATCCTACGACCATCAAATTTGATCTGCTCAAAACAAGATTCATGATTCAAGGATTAAAAAACAACAGATTGGTTTTCCAATCAACAGAACTAAACCTAAACCTAACAAAAGCAGCAATAAAAAAACCAGCTTTGATTGGTACTGCCATATATGGCCCCAGTCTTAAATCAGAATACCCATAATTCATAACACAGCTAGTCATACCGGGAGGGATGGATTATATGCATTGGGCTGGGGACTAGTAGCTGTGAACCCAAGTTCACTAGCACCACTTCCTCCAGCTGCAGCAGACATATAACTCATTTCTTGTCCCACGCTGGCTGGACCAGGACTGGTGGCTGCTGCAAAACCCCTTGATACTGGTGAGGCTGGGGGAGGTCCATATCCATGCTGGCCTTGGTGATATCCATTTAATGTTTGCATTCCACCTGAGACAAAATATATCAAATGTTGACCTTTGTTATCAGTTGTGTGTTTATTTCAGGACACTCTTGGGAGTTGGTTCTTTTATGTGTCTATATTTTATGGAATGTCCTATGGTCTGAAAAGAGTAATTTGCCATAAGCTAAAAGGGGCTTATGTTGCACATTCCAGTTTCAATAGACCTTTCCCAAATTTGCTTGCAATGGTTGATCACGAAACAATGATTTCAAGTTGAGGTGGGCTTTGATAAACAAAAGAACAAAGACCTGCCTTGATTTCAAATCATTGATTCCTGGTTACTCAAGTGAATTCAGGAAAGGTCTATTCTTCTCAGAGTTAGGCTTGAGTTTTTGTAGGATACTATGCAGCAATGTCCTGGTAAAAAATCTTGTAAAAAAACCCACATATTTTACAACCATTGCCACCCACAATGTATAGCTGTCATTTCTTACAAAACACAAGACCCAAATAGTATGTGAATGACTTAAAAAAACTTTTTAATAGATTTACTATTCTGAGGTGGACCGGCATGTCTTACAGGCTTTCCCCCATTACAAAGCCCTTGGAAGATCGAATTAGAATTTGGAAGTTGATTTTTGTGGAAGGAGGAAAACCAGAGTACCTGAGAAAAACCTTCAAAGCATAACCAACACACTCAACTCACATATGATGTCAGGTCTGGGGAGGATCCAACTCAGGACCATAGTGGTGAGAGGAGAGCGCTTATACTGCTGTGCCACCCGTGCTCCCCATGTGGATTTATATGATGGGAGAAAAATCTGGGAACCCCACAGTTAGTTTTTTGCTTTACGTTTAAAATGACAGAAATTACAGTCTGTTTAATAACTCTGAATAGGATTCCAACAGGATAGTTATTTTTGACCAATTAAACTTAGCTACAATAGAATTGAAAATTAAAAAAAATTGGCAAGAATTTTTGGCTCGATACCAACAGAATAAAATACATTAGCAATAGAGTACATTTTATTCATAGTTTACAGAGTCCATGCAAATTCTGAAAACTGTTTTATATGAATGAGATGCGAGGTTTCCATGTCTTGAATAACCTATGTTACTTCTAAGGTGAATTAAACTTTTCACAATGTGATAACATGAAGGAGGTTTGAGGTTTTCCATGTCTTGAATAACATCACCATCAAGCATCACTATCCCGATGAAGCCCTAACCGGCAAAACGTTGAATAAACCTATCAACAAATCCTATGTCTTATGAAGTCTCCCACCACATACACTGTTTTATATCAACTGTTTCATATTTTTGCCAAAAAAAAAGACAAGGTCAAATATTTTTTCTAATGTATCCTTTTCAATTCTGTCATCAGAAAAAACCCATCACCTTAATGTGGAGAACCCTTCTAGAAGATTGACATTTCCCAAAATCATGACAACAAAAGACTAATAGTATGAAGTAGCACATACTGGATACACGTACTATGGATGTCATACATTTTTCTGGTCATGCAGAAATCACATGATTTGCAAAAGATCAGGTTATGATATTATATGGAGATTCCACATTGATGATACAGCTATCAATGACACAATAACAGTGTAAGAGATAAGAAAATGCCACATACCAACTGTAGTATTATTCTTTTGTCATAAAGCTATAATTTTAAATCACAAAGAGTGATAATAAGACATCCAAAGGAAAATTCTATGAAATTATGGGCCAAAGCAGCATATGAAGTTGGCACAAGGAACAGAATAGTGTTTTGTACACAAATCAATATTGATCACTGATATGGATCCTCCATAAATTTAGCCAATGATCTAAGCACTAAAGCATCCACAAATTTGTTTGGCTGATACTGAAAGACTATGGTTGATAAGAAGAGATTGGTCTTGATAAACACAAAATCAACAATTCACTTTCTACTAGGAACCCCTGTTTTGAGTAGTAAATGAGCTATACTCGTATGCAACATTTAATTGAGGCAAATGCATTCAAGAGGAGAGAAAGTGTGACATTTAATTGATGCAAATGTTCAAAGATGAGAGAAAGCATGCCGCTGCTGCTGCTGCCGCCCTCCTAACCCAGATGCAATCACTGCTCTCCTCTTGAAAATTTGCATCAATTAAATGTCACTCTTTCTCTCCTCTTGAATACATTTGCATCAATTAAATGTTGCATACATGTATAGCTCATTTACTACTATTTTGTGATCATCTAACTGAATTTAGGAAACATCTGTCACTGGAATTCTCAAAATTCTGTGAGCTCTGTTTCCCCAAGTGTTTCACTTCTAAAAATTGCAGTTATAACAGATGCATGACTCAGACAAACAATATTTGATCTGTGATCTTAATGGTGGAAGAATGAAAAATATATTTTTTATGAAAAATGTTTTTTTATATATATAACAAAAGTATAAATAGGAATACAAAGCATCAAAATCAGACTTAAAGGACAAGATGGTTTGTCAGTGTTGGAATCTGTTTTACTACTCCAATCAAAAATGTAAAGACACTGAATGAGCATATATTTTTTGCTGACAGTATAATTATGGTTTTATAATCACCTCCATAGTCTTGATAGTCAGGTATTGTGTTAATTTGTGGTTGCGGTTCATGTCGTGGGTTACTCCCCCTTGCCCCTGAGTTGCCAATAGCTGCATACTCTGCGTAGTACTGCCCTCCTGTTTGCCTTCTTTGGTCACCTTGGCTTACAAATGCATTGGGGTAGTTTGGAAATCCTAAAATAAATTGGTAGTTGGTATAATAAATGGTCTTGGTTTAACAAAATGCATTAATGCATTACATGTTACAGAATACTGATTAATGACATATAATAGTACTATCATCTAATGAAAGCTGCAAAAACATTTTGAAGAGTAGGTTAAAGTGTTAAACACCCTATCAGATCTCATTGTAGCATGAAAGCTCGTTGAAAATAAACAAGAATGCCATTTTTTCCATTCAACATAAAATAAATATCTTTTATTAAAGTGTCTAGTCATTCTAGTGCTCACGCAGCTAATTGGGGACACTTTTCACTCACACACACTACCACTATATTATATATTTTCCTTGAAGTTTGAAATTGATGTTTGTTTTCAAAGTGCTTTCATATTACAAAGAGATCCTGTAGGATGTAGGTGGGTCCAGCAGCAGATTTAGTCTAGCAATAAACTGGATTGAGAGTTTCAAATTGGCTGCCATGCAGAAAATTGCCAGCACAAGAAATGGGCTTCTCAAAGAAGGATTCAAAGAATGCATAACCTATTAAGACACCATCGGCAGGACAGAAAAACGATTTTTTGCCTTTCCATATAAGGACAGCTTTAATTTGCAGATATAAGCTCATTACTTCTTAAATGTGCTCTTTAGGGGCTAAAAAACAAAATATCAAATGCGACTTTTTTTTAATGAATGCGACTTTGAGAAATAAGACCTTGTACTTTGGCCGAAGTGATATTTTGATCAGCAAAAAATCTGACATTTTCGTGAATATTTCCCAGTAGCTTTATTTTAATTCAACAGGATTTTGTCACCAGTTAGAAGCAACAGAGACACAAATAATGTACGCTTAAAAATTTGGATTATCACTGCAAGTTAAATTTTTAAATTACAAAAAGAGCTGGCCCATTGTTTTGTCCTGTCGACACCATCCTGTAATCTGTAGCAAAGGTGAATCATCCACATCATGGGTTTATGCAATCCTGGCTTCTTATTTTTTATCTTGAGAAGGTTTAGTGATTCTTTGCATTTTCATGCCATCACCACTACTGGCTGAGAACCTGTGAAATTCCTGTGAAATTCCTGTGAAAATCCTGTGAAATGCTCCTGTGAATTTTTGAGACTTCACAGGTTTTTTAGAGGATTTCATCCAGTAGTGCACTCTGTAGCTAAGACAGGAAGCAGGAACAGTTAAATCTGGTTTACACAAAAAAGAATTCAGATTCCTTTCTAGGTGCCGACGGAGGCCTCTATTGTTATATACCCCCTGTTATAGCTGCTAAAATATGAAATATGTTTTGAAATCAAACATAAAGTAATAAAACAGCAGCTTACCAACAGCCCCAGGATAGCCAGTAATAAAACCCCTTCCTCTGCCACGGCCTCTACCTTGTGCGGCAAAGGCTGCATATGCTGCATGGTATGCATTATAACCTACAATGACAAAGAGAATGTCGTCATTGTCATAATCATCATGAATTCATTATATAGTGCCATTTATGCTAGTGTGACTAAATAAATTTTGAGTACGAAGATTCAGAAGACAAGGACATTCTATAAGTGGCATTGGTAATAAAGAGCTGTCTTGGCAACCATGTTGGGGACAGCAACCATGAAATGCCCTTATTCTATATGGATGCGATAATAAAAGTGCTTTAGAATGGGTAATGAATAGCAATGCAGCTAATAGTCACGTGTCTGTACTGGAAAGCAAAAATGTTATTTCTATTCTAAATTGGTGATTCGCTTTAGCCACTAGTAAAGTATACTGAATAAAATGATGTGTAACCAATGGGCTACAAAACTCGATTTCAGTGAGATCCCTTGAAACAGGACATAGAAAGTTTGTTTGCTCTCCAGTTTGTTTCACCCATGGGAATCACGGTGTTCATTCATTTGCTCTCAGGGAATAAATATCAGCATGTGATTACTAAGCTGCAAAAGGCCTATTTACCAATGTTTTTGGAATGTTCTCAGCCTCCTTTCAGGGTTGGATTCCTTTACATCCATCACAAAGCCAACCAGGTGTCTTGGCAAGAACTTTTAGTTTGCAATGCAAAACATTTTTGCTTCTATGATCCATGATAGAAACCCTGTGATATACAAGGGATGGATTCCAAGGGATAGGGGGAGTGGGGGTGTTCAACATACCTTGAAAGGGGTTGCCACCCAGACCCGGTACGGGGAAGCCTGGAGGTCTACCATAGCCAGGAAGTGGATAAACTAAAGACAAAGAAAACACATCAAATCAAAAAGCTTTAGAACTGCCATCTTTCTAAATAGACCGATCCTGTATCTACTGTTCTCCCTCTCTAGTTACTGTGTGTGCTATGTCAGACAAGCTAAGGACCAACTAAGATATTGAATGTTTGCGATGTCAAATGCAATTGCTCTATTGTCTAGCAGCTAAGAAAAGAACACTGCTTTTTAAGACATCGGCTCTTTTGCTTCACATCTGGAGACAGCAATGGTTAAGTTTTATTTACAATACTATTTTTAGTTTCTCAGAAAAACAGAACTCAACATCTAAGGCAATTGCATTTGATGAGGCAAAAGTTCGACATCAGAACTGGGCCTAAAGTTTGTTTTCAATATACAGCATGGAACATAACACTGATTGCCAAAAAATTGTAAATTTCTGTCCTAAAATAGACCTCTTGCATAACTGCTGCCAAATCTGGTTGGGACTAAGAACAAGTGCATGGGAGCGAGGTCCTAAAGGCCTCATTTCTGATAAATGACCAATGAAGGCCTGCAATTGATCTGAAGCCTTATGTCAGATTACTATCTTTATAAGTTTAAATATGTTGATTCAAAATGCTATACAGTAAAGAACTGTGCTTGTGTACAAATGAGGCCTTTAGGACCTTGCTTCCATGCACTTGTTCTTAGTCCCAACCGGGTTTGGCAGCAGTTATGCAAGAGGTCTATAAAGCATTCTAAAGGTACCTTTACAAAAGAATCAAATTTCTTATAAATTTGAGTTTGTTGGTCAGAGATTCTGTAATCCATTGGGAAAACTCTCTATTGTTTGGCTAAGGATCGGTCTATTGACAAAAGAACTTACATATTCCCCTACCAAACAATCCTCCTCTTGCCCGCCCTCTTCCTCCTTGCAGACTGTACATCACTTCCTTAGGCTGTGCTTTCTTTACTTCCACCTGGAAATGAAAATGCAAGGTCAACAAATAATGATCACCCGGTTCTTTATTTGTCTTGTCAAAAGTTAACTGGCTGGTCAAGTGTTAATATTACTGGACAATGTGACGATTATTTGGAGAAGTAATTTATAGCTAGGTTCTTTAATTGTTGATTTATTGATCTCTGCCTCTCCCTTACAACCATTTGCAAGCAACGATATGAATATGTGGACCGCGTGGCACTATTAGAAATACATAGAATGCAAAGTACTGGTAATGGTAAGGTGTAGTGCTTGGGAACAAGGTTTAGATTCCAGGTGAAATATCCTTGGAAATGTAGATTTGGGAAAATTAATTTCTGACCTCGCTGGGATTTGAACCCATGACTTTCGGAATTGTACTACCAATGCTCATTTGCAAGCAAGTGTGATGCATGCAGCAACAAAAAGGTCTCAAAAAGTTTGAATCTCAAAGGAATGAGAAACTGTCTAGTTTAAGACTTGTGAAACTTTACTGATGTTACTGAAAGACTTAGTTTGCATGAGAAAAAAGCAAAATTTAGGAAGTTCTTTCTAGAAATTTCAGATCCTCAGAATCCACAATTTAGGAGGCCCTTACACATTGTTATTCTGACTCCCTGGCACAAAATCTCTGGTTAATTTAATTCAATAACCATAAGTTCCACATGAGAAATTTTTAGTTTCTCATGCCAAATGTACAAATTTTTTGAAACCTTTTTGCTGCGGCCTCACGCTTGCTTGCAAATGGTTGTAAAAACCTTTATCTCCGAACCCTTAGCAAGTGAAATCAAATTTTGAAATCAACTGGGGGGGGGGGGGGGGGGGGAGAAAGATTTTAAAATTTTGTTTTGGTCTTTTTAAAGGAAAAACCGGAGGAGGTTCTACTTTTTTGTTTGTTGTTTTTTGCCCCAGGTGGTAAAT
>JAABNW020125220.1:2573-13677 GCA_015164035.2 Radianthus crispa | reverse complement strand
TCCTTCCTTCCTTCCTTCCTTCCTTCCTTCCTTCCTTCCTTCCTTCCTTCCTTCCTTCCTTCCTTCCTTCCTTCCCTCCTTCCCTCCTTCCCTCCTTCCCTCCTTCCCTCCTTCCCTCCTTCCCTCCTTCCTTCCCTCCTTCCCTCCTTCCCTCCTTCCTTCCCTCCTTCCTTCCTTCCCTCCTTCCTTCCCTCCTTCCTTCCTTCCCTCCTTCCTTCCTCCCTTCCTTCCTTCCTCTCTTCCCTTTCTTCCCTTTCTTCCCTTCTTTGCCATTGTCTCCCTATCTTACTGTTTGTGGATTATCCAGTTCTCTGCAATCTATACTGTTGAGTCAACAACTTGGTTGGTGTGTTTGAATTTCAATTGCAATAAATATCAATTATAATATCCTGGTGTACATTTGTCATCAGCTGAGGCACATGGTAATGCCATGGCAAGTTTACAGGACAACAAAGCAGCCATCAAGAGAAAACAGACAATGCAAAGCAACCTGGAAAAGGATTTGAATGACAAGCTGAAAGAACTGGATTCCTTGAATATCCAGCTGAAGGTAGAGTAATGTTGTTCACAGTAAATGCCAGCCTCATGATAAACCTTTGGACCTTCAACATTTCTCACTAACCTGAAACAACCTCTGCTCCAAGTAATGTCACGGTGCAGTATAGCAGTTTGGGGAGCACAGGTGGCGTAGTGGTGAGAGTGCTCGCCTCTCACCACTATGGTCCCAGGTTCGATTCTCGGACCCAGCATCATATGCAAGTTGAGTTTGTTGGTTCTCTCCTGTGCTTCAAGGGTTTTTCTCTGGGTTCTCCGGTTTTCCTCCCTCCATAAAAATCAACTTCTGAATTCCAATTGATCATGGAATGAAGGCCACATGTTTGTACGCTGTGGGCTATTAAGTACTACCCTTGCAAAACAAGGGCTATTTATAGCAGTACTGAGGATGTATTGAGGATATTGTAACATTGTGAACATTGCCAACATCATGACATGGTGTCCATTGCACAGCATTGGAGATGTTGCTTCTTGTAGTAATGTGGATAATGGTTTTTCTTGATATTACAGGAAGCTCAAAGTAATGTTCAACAACTAACAGAAGAAAATGCAAGGCTGCAGCAAACAGTTGAATCCAAACAAAGAGAATACACCTCCTGGAAGCAAAAGAAAGATGAAGAAGAACGAGTGAAGAAAGAACTGGAAGCAAAGCGCAAGAGAGAAGAGGAGGAGAATAGAAAACAGAAAGAAAGAGAACAAGAAGGTACTCATTTACCACTACTGAGGATGTGGATATGCTCTTTAATGCTAGTCCACTTTATTACTATCTTGATGCCGTCTTGTCCTAGTCCTTTGTAGAAAACAAGATTGTTTGTATTGCAGCGATGAGAAAAGAACAAGAACAACAAAGAAAAGACCAAGAGATCAGACGACGCATGCAGGAGGCAAGAGAAGCAGAAGCAAGAAGAAAAGATCTACAGCTACTCACAAAAGATAAAATAGTTGTACAACAACAAGAGACGCTTGTTAAAACTCAACCAACTTCTATTTGGGGAGAACCAGCTAAAAACCAGCAACAAGAAATGCTTGGCAAGACCCAGCCAACATCTGTCTGGGGAGAACCAGCCAAAATGCAGGAACAAGAGAAGGTTGTTTCTCAGACTTGGATGAAAACAACAACAATGAGCACAACATCTGAGAACAAAGAAGTCACAACAAAAAAAGGTTACTGAATAATGAAAACAAACTACTAGATTTTGTAGAAATGAATAAACAGTATAAGCCCCAAATCATTGTTAGTAGAGTACTTAGAGTATTGTTAGAAGGAGTGATGAAGGGTGGTGGGGTTCTACTCATAGGAGACTCTAGTCTATATAGTAGACCAAATGGAAGATTGTCAAAAAGCTATTTTCCCGAAGTCTATGCTATACCTCTAATTGAAATTGTTGTCCTCTTCAGAAGTGGCAGCAGTGCCCAGACCACGCCCAAGAGCTGTCAAGAAGAATGTACATTATTACAGAGGGTTGTTTCCTTTTGATCCTCGTAATCCTGATGAGATGAGAATAGATGAAGGGGATATTGTATCAGTAAGTACAGTGTATTTTAAAGATCATTATGGTTTAGTTCCCTGAGATTTGCTTCACACGTGACAACACTTGATGGTTGGTTTGTATCACAGGTGGAGCCTGATGCCATGAAAGCACCCCCTGGTTGGCTCAGGGGGAAATGTGAGGACAGGTTTGGCTTGTTCCCTGAAAATTATGTCGAGATGATCACAGAAGATGAGGTGAAGAAGTTGGGTCATGTAGAGAGCAGCACAAGTCCAGAGGAGAAAGCACCAGAGGTTTCTGTCAAGTCACTTGTAGCGGCAATATCACAGCAACTTGGCAGTGGTGGCGGCGTTGGAGGTGGAGGTGCTGATATACATGTACATGCTGCTAGACAAACTACCACTACTACCACCATAACCAGCACCACTACAAACAATACTACAGATGTAAGTAACAGGACTACTGCAGTACAGTATTTACAGTAGCATTTTTGTTGTGTATTTATGAGTGTAACTTCAGTGATGATCTTGTCACACCCCACCCCACAATTGCATAGTAATTGCTGGGCTATTTTACAGCGGTGAACCTGGCACAGTCAATGCTTGAACATTTAGATCTTATCAGTGATTTTCACTGGAAATGTAGCATTTTCAACACTGTGGCAACTTGGATGCAATCTGTTGCCATAAAATAGCCATGGAAACTGCTGCAGGTGGACCAAGTGTAATGTGTGTGTATGTATTCATTTTAATAGAGTCCAAGAGAAGAAGGAGGTACACCAGCTCTTAAAGGTCTTACTGCTGTGGCTCTCTATGCCTACAGAGGCAAGAAAGATGATATGCTGAGTTTTGCCAAGGGAGACATCATCACCATCACTGAACAGCAAGACATGTGGTGGTCTGGTGAACTCAATGGGAAAGTCGGTTGGTTCCCTAAGTCATATGTTAAGCTGACAAGTAGTAATGTTACCACAAAGAACACTGGTCCAGCTGCTAGGTAGGTACATGAGCATTGGCATGACTACACGTACCTTAAAGTGTTGATCTGGAGATAGCAATGTTATCTTATTGGTTTAGAGAGGAAGTCTTTCCAAAAATGATTCTGCAGTTGAACCATTTTTTATGTATGATGTACTATGATGTACTGTACCATTTCTCTTTAGGTTTTGCCATGTGTTATCCCTCACTATCTAGCATTGTCCTCCTGCAGTGTGCCTAAAACAATTCATTTGACTTGAAATGGACTTGTTTTGACCATTTCTAATGATAGTTTGCAGATGAAATCAGAAGAAATCTCCCCTGTATCTGAACCAGTCCTGGAAACCACACCTGAGCCAAACCTGCCAATCCTGTTTGGTGAGTTTTCCTTTAGTATCGACCTGGTTCTTGTCATACTGTAATGTTACTAGTTCTACAATATGTGTCATGTTTCAGAGTGTCTTGCCCTCTACCCCTACAATGGAGAAGAAGGAGATTTGGATTTTGTGCAGGGTGATGTCATCAGTATCACCAAGTCGGAAGGAGAATGGTGGGAAGGCAGACTGCGTGGCAAACATGGCCTCTTCCCTGCTAATTATGTCAAGAAAGTGGAGAATGAGGTAAACACTTCATCCTTGTAGGGATGGCTGGAAGGAATGGTAGGAGCTGTATGGGAGGTGGAAAAACCCTGAAACAATCTGTGGCTTGATCCAAGTTACGGCTCAGCTGATTTACAGATATCTTTCGAATCAGTTGCTAACAGTTCTTGTTTGTTTGTTTGAAGGGTCCGGTGGCAACACAAAGAACAAAACCAGGTACAAACATGTCATGGTCAATACAGACTCATCTAACTATCATAGTTCCTTTACTGATAAATCTTTGTTGATTATAGAGATTGTTACAGTAATCACAGCATACACAGCAACATCACCAGATCAGCTAAGCCTGGCCCCAGGACAACTCATCCGTGTAACCAAGAAAGACCCCAGTGGCTGGTGGGATGGAGAGCTACAGGTGACCATGTATTACTGGCCAAACCTGTTTGTTCTGTTCTAAGGCCTCATCATTTTGTATTTTAGGCACGTGGCAAGAGACGTCAAAGTGGAATCTTTCCATCTACTCATGTGAAGATCCTCAGTAAATCAACCTCACCCACGCCGACACCAACAGCAACCACGCCTTCTGATGAAGCTAATGTAAGTAACTTACACCCTTTATGATCATGTAGTTTATTCATATAGTAATTCCACTGTATTTGTATCATCAGAGATATGAAGTTCTAACCTCTAATCAAGCTGCACTGCCAGGTACTATGATAATAAATGTGGATGTAAGAAATCTTAGGCCCAGTTGAGACCATGAACTTTTGTTGCATCAAACCTAATTATGTTTGTGTCCAGCATGTAAGAAAAAGCCATCAGCTACTTATAAGATATCTGCCGTTTTGCTTAGTGCTGGGAGATAGCATATGTTAAGTTTCATGCACATGTACAAACTTGAACTTGTTTCAAGTATATAGGCAAAAGTTGGATGTCTGAACTGGGCCTTAGAGATTGGAGTTATTAATGCTTACATTAGACTCCATTTCACATGTAAGTAGAGTTTCATGGGTTTCTTCCTTCATTGAAGGGTTTTTCCTTGGATGGTTTCTTTGTTTTCTGAATCCTCACATATAACATTGAATAGTCTAAGAATTTGTGCTCTGGCTAAGATCAACCCTGACACTGTTCCAGGGTTTGATACACTGTTTACCAACAAATAACAAACGTTTATATTTCAGCTGTCAAATTGGACCAAGTGCTTGCAATGTTCCCATACACAGCAGAGAATACAGATGAACTGACTTTCTACAAGGGCAGTGTCATCAATGTCATTAGTCGGGAAGGGGACTGGTGGAAAGGAGAAATGAACGGACAAGTGGGAATGTTTCCTTCCAATTACGTACAAGCGCTAAGTGACTTACCAGAATCAACAACACAATGTATGTATACTAGCATGATATCCTGATACATTACCTATTATGTGCTGTAAGGTTGCCAGGGAAACTGTCCACAGTGATTCGCATTGCCAACATTCAGAGAGCATGGCACAACGCAAATAATCAGTTCACGAAATAATGTCATTTTACAGTTGATAACAGATTTCAAGTTGTTAATGCATTATTGATATACCTGTAATATAATTGAAGCTGATAATAACAGGATGTCGTGCCGAGTTGCTGTTGATTCCAGCTACTGTAGTTCTCCTGTTCATCTGGAAGTATAAGTAACTGTTAGTAATACTAATCAGAAAAGAAACTCAGTTAAAAGACTTTAAGAATGCTATCTACTAATGTTTGCTTGACTTGCTGCGCCCAACCACTGCTATGTCCCTCCCCCTCCCCCCTAGGGCTGTATTTATTCCATATATTGAACTCTGAACTTGACTCCCATTATATCACTACGTCGCTGTATTCTCATAATTCTGTAAATTGATGATTTGAAGCAGGCTTTACTATTAGAACTAGAGTATATAATACCATTAGCAGAATAGGGTAACTGTAACTGCATGCCTAATGTTTTTATCCAACAACCATTGCATCATCCAGAAGCCCTGCATAGCTTAGTTCTTGATGATCATATCTATATTACTTGAAGCATAATAGGGAGGTGTCTTTTTTGCTGGCCGTTAATACGGGTTTCATTTAATTTCTTCCAGGAAATCAGAAGAAAGTCAACAGAAATGCTTTGGGAGCAGACACGTTATAAAATAACCTAGGCAGGCCCTGCAACTGCTTCTAGTTGCTTATTATATGACAGAATGCAATTAAAGTATCGAGAGACTTTAGTTCTTATTACTAATAAAATATTGATAATGCCTGGTGTAACCCTAGGACAGAGAGATGGATCTGTGGATGGATCCAAACCTCTTCTTGCTAATTTAAACTCTTGACTTTTATCATTTTAATCTACGGTTTGACTTATGAAAAGTTGAATTCATTATATGAAGGAGTACAGAATCAAATCAGTATGAAATATATATATGGATCCCGTAGGGAAAGAGACTATTTCCCTTCTTTGGTGGGGTAGGGTCAGGGTTTTTTGTTGTTCCTGTTTATATTTGCGTGTAACCACCATGTCATTACTATCATCGGATAAAGTCGCCCTTTTAAAATAAATCAAATACAAGCAAGGCCCCCTACTCACTCCCTATAACAAACTGTACCCACCCACCCTTCCCTCACTTTCCGTCATTGTCAATTGATCCAATAAAAGGCCTGTGTTTCATATTCAAACTGTTGATTGTTTTGCATCGCATTTTAGCCAGCGTTTGGTCCCAAAGCATTTTTGTTCGTCGATTCTTCGTTAATTCATTATCACATTTTCTCGCTACTAATCATATCTTCCAGCTAGGAGTTACCATAGCAACTAGATTAGTATTCCTTGACTGATGCAATGTCTGTTGGTTGTTACAGCACTCGAGCCTACTTTGATTATTAATAGAAAACTGATGTGTGATCGTCTAATGCTAATTGATTGTCATATCAAAGTCGTTCATCATGTTTTCCATATTATACTTCTTTTTATCTTGTTTTCCTTTACTTTTTGTCACGGAAATGAAATCTTTGGTTCTGAGGACTTCTTCTCGAGGAGAAAGAAAGTGTTCGTTTGCTATCGACATGAGATTATGGATGAATGAAAAACCTCTCTCGAATTTACGGCTACAATGATATGAATAGATGATTTGTCTGGCGAACAGTATTTTCTTCTACTCGTGTTGTGTTGAATATTTTGGTTAACACAATTTTGTCCTTTCACGTGATTGGTTCAACGTGACACAAGTGTTAAGTAGAATAGCGCAGATGTTCTGCTGCTGATATTAACCAGAAGCTTACTCTTGTACTTTCTGAAAGCATTCTAATTAATAAGCCTTAACTTTTTGAATACGAGGAAGGAGCAAAACCAACTTTTTCTGGCGAAATACTGACACTGTTTTGGTGTCGTTTTTGTGTGACATGTAATGGTGAGAGAGAGGAGCGTGACGTGAAAGATGTAGTCATCGGTTAAAAATAACAGTGGTTTTTGCCAGCGTGTAAAATATGACGAGTTAGATCGATTAAATATAAAGTTGCCTCTGCGCTATAGTACTTTATTTGCAGCGTTGGTGCACCCGTGTGGACAATGGGCTTTAAATCAGGAGAATTCTCGTTTTTTACCGGTTTGACTGGTTTGCGATCATCAGCTCGTTTTATGTTCTCTAATCAAAAGTCAAAAAGACAAATGAACAGGAAAGTGGCGCGAAAAAAACCGGTGATGGTGACGAGTGGATTTGGCCAAGTGCAAATTGGTAAAAAGACTTTGTGTTATTGTAATTCAAAAGAAATTATTGGAACTGAAAATTCTAGTGCAAATCTGCTTTGCGAGAAATTTGCGGTTTTTTTTGTAACCCTGAAACTTGTATTCCGAATAGTTGATGCGTTATGGCCTGATCTTTAAATCCAGACGAAGTATCGGATGACAGTAAAGCTGTTTGCTTCGAGGACTCTTCTTTGCTCCCATCGACTTCTAAAATTCAGAATTAGAATTTCAGAGCACGAAGGGCCCCTTTCTGATCCCATATTTCATCTCTTTTCATGTTTTCCTATTTCCATTTTTCAGGGACCGGATCGTTTGATGCCAAGGTCTTGGCATCCATGTCGGACGTCGAGCGACAGAGACAGGTACATCTCATTCGGTTAGACCGATATCTGTCAATATCAATGTGATGATATTTTTTGCATTTCTCTTTGTTAGAATGCAATCTACGAATTAATGAATACAGAGCAAACATATGTGGATCATCTCAGCCTGACCCTGGAGGTATGGACCCTGATGGACTGGACACCACCTGTCATTCCCTAGAGTATTATTTCTTTGTCTAAAGTTGCGCATAAGAAGACAGATGAATATGGATACAACTCGGTGTTTTCCCATTCAGGCCACGTGTCATTCCATAGAGTATCATAAGTTGCGCATAAGAAGACAGATGAATATGGATACAACTCATAATCTTGTTCTCGAAAGATTTGAATGACACGTGGTTTGAAATGGGAAAACATTACATCGTCGGTAAATTGAATTATTGTCGCTGCTGCCGCACTGGCACGGCTTGCTAATATCTAGTAATACTATGTACTTATTGACTGAGTGGGAGGGACGGACGGACGGGAAAATATTTGGCTCGAGGTCATGCCGTACCGACCAAGCGCAGCAAGGTCCGTACAAGTGACCAAGAGCCAAATATTTTTCCGTCCGGCCCGACCTAACTCAGTCAATAAGCATTTTATCATATGACCCAATTTTATCGTAAAAAAAGGCTGAAGGATCCTGCTAAATTTGATCAAAAAAGCGCGCGCGCAACCGAGCAGGGCCGGACGGGTTTTTACGGCCCGCTTACGTCAGCCCGTCCGGCCCCCATCACGTGACTTTCTCCAATAGTTTTATTAGAGCGCGGGCGTAAGGTCGTAGGGGTCATATGATAAAGAGAAACATTGTTTTTTCCTTCTGTGATCAGGTATTCTATAACCCATTGGCCGAGTCAAACCTTCTGACAAAAGAAGAACTGTCAACAATCTTTGTCAACTGGAAAGAACTGATCCACTGCAACATGAAGCTACTCAAGTGAGTGCGCTAGGATCTATGAGCATGCGCACTGAGTAATCCCACATGGCTGAGCAAGAGAGTCTGTTTGTTGTTTCAGGGCGTTTCTAGTCCGTAAAAAGATGAGGAATAACGGTCTTATCGTGATGATTGGGGATCTGATGTGTGAACAGGTATCAACACGTCTGTCTCTTACTAATACTGATCAACTACTATCGAAATTGGTTGTCCTTTCGTCCAAACGTGTTTTCATAGAATACTTGATAAGCCAAAGGTACTTCTGACAATCTCATCATCTTTTTCTTTCCAGCTTCCCCATTTCTCGCCGTACGTGAGGTTCTGCAGCCGACAACTCAAGGCTTGTCAACTTATTCAACAAAAAATCGAAACGAATCCAGAATTTAAACAATTAGAAAAGGTACGGAGAGGACGCGACGCAAACCTTTTTTTCTTTGATTAACTAAACAAATTTAAATGGTAAAAAGGAAGGGAGAAAAAAAGTTCCCATACCGGGAGTCGAACCCGGGCCGCCTGGGTGAAAGCCAGGAATCCTAACCGCTAGACCATATGGGAGTACATTAATTGTGTGCATGATTTGTTTGTTTTGTAGAAATGCTGTTCAGAGCCTCGTGCTGATGGTCTGCCGCTCAGCAGCTATCTTCTTAAACCATTGCAGAGAATGTGCAAGTATCCACTATTAATAAAAGAGGTATCTAAAACAATACATGGAACTACTCACACACTAATCTCGCTTTGATGACTGATTGACTGTGATATTGTAGGTGTTGAAGTACACACCCGAAGATCATCCTGACTGCTACAATCTGCAGACTGCATTGGAAAAAGCTGAAGAACTATGTAACCAGGTACACTCGCCTGAACTACCAACACAAGCTATCCCTACACAGCCTTTCTGATTGGATAACTTTGTCCTTCTCATCAGGTTAATGAAGGCGTTCGTTCCCAGGAAAGCTCTGACCGTCTGGAATGGCTTCAGTCACATGTCAATCTGGAAAGCCTTGGCGAGGTATTTGCCATGTTCACTGTGAACCGTTCCATCTTCCTTGCTTCCTTCCTTACGGCTTGCTTCCTTCCTTGCGGCTTGCTTCCTCACCTTCTTGCTTGCTTGTTTCCTTGCGGCCTGCTTCCTTCCTCGCGACTTGCTTCCTTCCTTGCGACTTGCTTCCTTCCTCGCGGCTTGCTTCCTTCCTCGCGGCTTGCTTCCTTCCTTGCGACTTGCTTCCTTCCTTGCGGCTTGCTTCCTTCCTTGCGGCTTGCTTCCTTCCTTATTGCTTGCTTCCTTCCTCGCGACTTGCTTGTTTTATTCATTCTTTCTATCTTTCAAGACAATGATTGTTAATCTGAAGTCATCCTTCTCTTCACCTTAGCAACTCATCTTCAATTCAGCCACCAACTGTCTTGGACCTCGCAAGCTGATATACTCAGGCACCCTGTATAAGGTCAGTTATGTTAACCACTCGCTGTTTGTTCTCGTGTAACTGACAGACTTTCTATCACCTTCCCAGGTCAAGAGTGGTAAAGAATTGAAGACATTTCTCTTCAATGACTTTCTGTTGTTCACCCGACCACAAAGCTCTCTCACAGGTAACCTGTCGAAGAAGATAGGGTTTGATTCCAGTGAAGCAGATACGCAGTATACCATATACAGAAAGGTAAGAAGAGTCTGGACCTTAGAAATCATGAGTTGCCAACAGTCATGTTTCAATTGCTGTTTTGTTTACCAGCCGATTTTCCTGAATGAAGTTATCGTCAAGCGACCAGCGAACCTGAACTGTAAGTAAACAACATTATTTTGATATACGAATGTACAAAAACAACAACAGCAACATTAGTACACCACTGAGTAGCTGCATTGTTATCACATCATATCCCTGGCATCATGTCGAGCAAGTCATATTTCTTGTTACTTGTTTCAGCTGATGACTACTCCTTTCAAATCTCTCACATTGATCGCCTTTACATCCTGAAATCAGACAGTAAACTAGAAAGGTAAGACGCTGTTAGTTCTTGTTCTCCATCACCATGTGCTGATTGAATCATATGATACAGGAACAAGTGGATCGAGTACCTGGAGAAGGCTGCTGAACACTACATCATGACAGAGCGACTGACGAGACAAAAAGCGCATCGAGGTGAGTATATTCCTGACAGCATGCTGTAAATGACTTAACATGGCTTGCACAATTCCTCGGAGTTTGTAAGAAGACGTTAGGCAGGATGATTCTATCTTCTGTCTTCCGATTGTGCAACGAGGTTCGAAAAGAAACTGATCAGGACCTGCGAATGTGTTGTGTCTAGTATTCTCAGGGAGATAGCTCCAACGGTCCTCACCGTTAGTAGGACAATCCTTCCATGTGTTGTATCTAGTATTCTCAGGGAGATAGCTCCAACGGTCCTCACCGTTAGTAGGACAAACCTTCCATGTGTTGTATCTGGTATTCTC
>JAABNW020125108.1:0-25551 GCA_015164035.2 Radianthus crispa | reverse complement strand
ATTGGAGGCATTGCTTTATGAGTCTTTCAGAGCTGTTGTGTGCTACATTTGCCTGATTGATCAATTTCTTCAATATCTGCAAACAGCACACAACAGCACTGAAAGACTCCTTAAAAGAACATTTTAATGTTACCTTTTAATTACCTTTCCCTCATAATATAACTAAACTTTTTGTGGCTTTCATGAATGCCCCAAACAATGAATAGGCTTGGCTATGATATGATTAAACATCAAAAAAGAAACATGGAAACTTACTTGTTCACTTGCTTTGAAAATGGAAGAGTCCTTAATTGACAAAACGCTGCTGAATGTATGCATGGTGTATTCAGTAAATAATCTCCAGTGAGTGAGTGAATGAATGACAAACATTGCCATGAATGGAGATTTTTCACGATGTGGAACACAGGGAACCCAATGACACAAGATTAGTGTCGCCGCTGACTTCGCTCACAGCAATAACTGTTATTTTGAATAGGAATGACACATGCATGCTCTTTACAAAGCAGTTGCTCTGCTAGTAAATCTTATACATTAACACCAGTGTTTCAATGACGTAGGAGTGGACTTCTTCCGAAGTATTCCAGTACAATATAATGGTTTAAATGCTACAAACTCATCTTCAAATTTATCATCTGAAAATACTAAGCAGCAGCAGCCAATAGCACAACAGAAACAGTCTGTGACTGAGTTCCAAAGTGTAACTGGAGGATTATTAGAAGAAGTAGTTGGAATGATCAGTGCATCTAGTTCAAGTGACAAGTAAGCACAATTACCTTAATACGTACAAGGTTTAATTATTCCAATACTTTGTGACATAAACAGATAGCAACAAGCTTAATTGGTTGGTAAAACAAAGGAGCGGGGAAATATCTCATCAGTGGCTTGTTTGTCAAACATTAAGAACTGTCTATAGTTTACTGGTGTCATGTGCCCCACTTGTGTATAGCATACCTTATTCATACTGGTAGATCAAACATGGTTTTCCAAGACTACCACCAGAAACCATGTGGGTTTGACATTATTATTTGTCTATCATCATGTTTTTCCCCAGTGATCTTCAAGGACATGACCCTGTTGTTAGTCAAGCTAAACCACCGAATCAAGTCAAGGCGACATCAATTCATCATGGTTCATCATCTGGGGGATCTGCTCCAGTAAAGAAAAGACAAGCACCAAGCCCAGCCTCAGCGCAGGTCAAATATATGGGGTCTACCAGTCCAGTATCTACTACTTGCCCTCCCCTCCCTCCTGCTAAACCAACAGGTTTACCACCTCCCCCTCCCAGTAAACCAACTGGGGCTCCTCCTCCTGCACCAAAACCAGGAAATAAAAAGTAACAGGTTTATTAGAACCTGTAATACTATCCTGATTTTATACATGGTAGAATTCAAAACAAGAAAACATTAATTCTCTTGATATTTTTCAATTATTCATAGCTCAAATATTATTTTATTATATATCAAATAAATTACTTATTCTGGTTAAAATAGTTGAAAGAAGCATTATACATTATGCCGTAAATACAAATTAGAATAAGAAAAGTGTGTATTGGTTTTTGCTTTTAGTCCAGTTTATAATGGTATTGCTTTATGAAAAGCAGTCGTCTTTGCAGTTCCCAGTTTCAAAGATTTATCAGTAACTGATGGTTAAAGAATTAAAAAAAAAACATTCTGGATTTAGAATGATAAAATGTAATTACCACATGAAATGTGTGATTACCAGTAACATCAGTATTATGTGTTTGATATTAGCAGCAGATAATGCAACCAAGTTTGTCTTTGATGAGTTGTATCTTTATAATTAATGACATGAATATGTAAAGGAAAAATAAGAATTAACAAGACTTAAAGTTAGTAACAAATAGAGTAATTCGCTTCCCAGAAAAGCTAAACTTGTCATGCTGAAAAGTGTAGTCTGTTGTTACTGGTGTCCAAGATACCAAGTGAAGGGTGATGAGATAAATAGGTCCATTTGCCCAGTTTATCTTCATATCAAGGTAAAGGTAAACTCCCCCTCAAGCCCATGTGGCTTGCATGGCGGGTGCTTATCCCCGGTTTCGTTAGCGTGAAGTGACTAGAGGTATTGCTACTCTGCCTGGATGGGACGTCAGTCCATCACAGATTACCCCCCCCCCCCAACACGTTGGGTTACCCTAACAATTCATTGATACCCATTTATACACCCAGATAAAGTGAGGCAACCTGAAAGTGAAGTATCTTTGTCCAAGGACACTACGCAACTGCCTGTGCTGGGAATCAAACCTGAGCCAGTTGACCCAGAGTCCAATCCACCAACCACTAGGCCGTCACGTCTTCCACTATCTTCATGTAATCTAACAAATAAAAAAACGTTTTTAGAATATTTTATTGTGTATATATCCTTGGCAACCGAGGGGTAATCTTCTGTCCCTATTTCTTACTCCCAGAAAAGGTATTTTTTTTTCTGGGAGCAAGAAACAAGGGGCAGCCCTGGGTTGCTGAAGAAGTTTGTATATATATATTGCATTATTGCTGATATAATTTCCCATAGTTTCTCTTTTGAATGATCTACAGTTAGTGTTTTTCTGACTCCAAGTCATTGGTCTTTTTTGAAGTAACATGTTTGGCTGTATCTCCAAATCAACATGATGTTTGCTAAATAAAGTGAAATGGTAACAAAATCTGCCCCTTGTCTCAGTAAATGTCTCATTCTTGCAGTATAACAATATCACCATGTTGTCTCCCCATCTGCCATTCAGTCCTTTCCATTCATTATTTACATACCCTGAAATATAACTTGAAAAGTATACATTGTTCATCCCAATAGTTATGGTCCTTTTGACTGTCATTTATATTTAGGAAGAACATTTTCTGTTAAAGCCTGAAGAGGTTGAAGACTTGATGTTTCAAAAATCACCTCATTACCCTCATCATCTGGTTTAACAGCTGACTGTCTAGACAATGGGAGTGTGCCAGGATCTTTAGACTGGGCTAGATGAACAGGTAATGAGTGTCTTGTTGGGTCTGTTGGTTGACCAGGTAATGGCTTTCTGACAGGATCTGTAGAATGAGCTAGCTGACCAGACAATGGGTGTCTTGCCAGGCCTGCTGGTTGACCAGGTAGTTGTTGTCTGGCAGGTTCTATAAGGTGTGCTTGTTGACCATGCAATGGATGTCCTGAAGAGTCTGCTAAATGACCAGATAGTGGATGTCTGACAGGGTCTGCATGTTGACCAGGTAATGATTGTCTGGCAGAGTCTGCTGGTATACTGGATAGTGGATGTCTGACAGGGTCTGCATGTTGACCAGGAAATGAATGTCTAGCATGGTCTGCAGGTTGCACTGGTGACAATGGCTGTATGTCATGATATGCAGATTGTGTTGTTTGGCAAGGTAAGGGATACCCACTTGGGTCTATGGCTTGGACTAACTGACCAGGTGCTGAATGCCTGGCTGACAATGGGTGCCTAACAGGTTCTGCACATGGTACTGGTTTGCCAGGTAATGTTGGTCTGGTAGGGTCTCTGGGCTGTGTTGATTGCTCTGTTGGGTGATTGCATGGGTTCATAGTCTGTTCTGGGTATCTAGGTGGTAATGAGTGCCTGCCAGTATCAAAAGTTTTGACAGCTTGTTGGCTGGACCACTGGTATCTTCTTGGGTTGGTATTCTCTAACATTAAAGGACTACTTGTTGGTATATCTTCATTTGTAGCCGATGAATTGTTGCTTGTTTCTCCTGCACATACTACTTTTACGTGGTTCCCTGTCTCTGTCATTTGCTGTTCACCAACAATTGCAGGAATCAACTCTTTTGGTTTGCTTTGGGTAATGGAATATTGCCCTTTTGGTTCTGGCATTTCATTGGCTTTAGCCTCTACGCTTTTCGTTGATTCTGTAGTACATTCTTCATTCCTGTTTCCTTCAAACTCTACGGATGATGAGGACTCATTGTCAATGCTGTTAACATTTTCAGTTCTCTCAATGTGCTGCTTATCAAATGCTGTGATCTTCTGATGCTCATAACAAATCTTTGGCTGAAATTTTCCATCACTTCCGCATGAATTGGTGCTTGTTGGCTTGAGAGCAAGAGTGGACAGCAAGAAGGCTGGTGGTTGTGTAATCATTGGTTGAACATGCTGCTGCTGTAGTGATGACTGTTGGTTGACAGATGAAATCACAGAAAGTGGTTCTTTTGGTTTTGCAGTCTGACTTGGTATTTGTGAGTCAGCCATCCCCCCTTCATTTGCTTTTATAAGCTCAGCTGCTTCAGTAATGGATGATGTGTACAGATTTTCTGTTTTACTCGCCACCACATCATTTTCTCCTGTTACAGATGAATTTTCTGATATGGCTTTAATGTGTTCCTTGATTCGTTGGAATGGAGTGATTTCTGGGCTGGTTGAATGTACAGGTACATCAGCCCCTGATGTTGTAATAACTCTACTTCCATCAGCTGACTGAACATCTACAGAGGGTGATGGGATGAGCTTTTGACAACCTTGAAAATAAACGTGTCTCCGTAAATCAGAACTCCTAGCAAACGTTGTGTTGCAAATGCTGCAGTGGTAAGGTTTTTCTCCAGTGTGTGTACGTACGTGCACTTTTAGATTACTGGAATGACTGAATGCACGATCGCAGTATTGACACTTGTAAGGTTTTTCTCCAGTGTGTGTCCTGATGTGAACAGCAAGTCCACTGGGTACAGTGAAAGCTTTTCCACAGAACCGGCAGATATGGGGCTTACTTTCACTGTGTGTCTTGATATGCTCATTAAGTATTGCAGGATCATCAAAAGATTTATCACAGATATCACACCTGTAGTCGTTTGGCTCAGATCTTCCCAAACTGTGGTTGATGATGTGATTACGCAGGTGTGAGCTTCTGGAGAATGACCTATCACAATGTTTACATTGGTAAGGCTTCTCGCCCGTATGCAGACGCATGTGGTTCTTTAGATTACTTGAGTGATTAAAAGCCTGATGACAAAACTGGCATTTGAATGGCTTTTCTCCTGTATGGGTTCTCAGATGGACCGTCAAGTTACCCGAATGAGCAAAGGATTTTAAGCAGTGTCTACACTGGAAAGGCTTTTCCCCAGTGTGGATGCGCATGTGCAGAGTCAGTCCATGTGCAAGGACAAAGCTTTTGCCACACTTCGGGCAGTCAAACTGACCAGTCTTACTTTCATGGGTAGATAAATGCTTCCTGAAGTCACTTTCACGAAAAAAGTTCTGATCACACTGTGTGCACTGAATGAGCTCATTTTCACTGTGAACACGCGCATGAAGAGCAAGATCTACACAGTTGGAAAATGTCTCTCCACAACTCAAACACGGCAGTAGTTTTTGCTCTTTTACAGCATCCTTCACTGGTTTGGGATTATCTTGACTGCTTGACTCATCATCAGCAGTTTTGGCTGGTTCATCTTGCCTCACTGCAACACCATCATCCTTCATTTCCATCTTGACTTCCACATCATTGGAAGAACGGTCATACCCTGCCTGTTGAGGAGGTAGACTAGTAATCCTAAATTGGTTTACTGGACTTTCTTTCCGATATGTCAATTCATGAAGCTGCTGCAGAGGATCGCTGCTACCTTGGTTGCCAGACACACCCTTTTTTGAGTGTCCATTGCCATTTGTTAAAGGAGTGGTTTTGGTGTAGGCACGCGAAGAGACATGATGAACATTTCTCATTTCGATGACACGATTTGCTTCATATGTGGGTGTTTCCTTGAAGATTAGTGCTTGTAGCTGTCTTAAGGGGTTGATAGTGATGTGCTGATCATCCTTTACTTCGCTACTATGTTTCATGATTGAATGGATTTCTAAAGATTTTTGATCTTGAAATCGTTCAGAGCAGAATTTACAAGACAAACCCTGAGTATGTTTGTTGGTCATCTGTGCTTGATCAATTGGAATATTTTTCTTGTGGAGTAACAAGTGCTTGGAGAGTTCTTTGGGATTTGAAAAAAGCTCCTGACAGTAGTTACAACGACACGGATACTGTTTCATGTGCGAAACCACGTGCAATCTTAATGCTTTGAAGTGGGTAAATCTCTTGTTACAAAACTGACATAAAAATGCCTTCAGGCCTTCGTGTGCAGCCAGATGAATAGTTAAACTATTTTCATCAGAAAATGATTTATCACACTGTGCACAGAGGTAGCCTTTGCCTAGTATATGAATACGTGTATGTCTTGCCAATCTGCTGGGATCACTGAATCTCTTGTAACATCTTGGACACCTGTGTGGCAGTGAACCCAGATGACTTTCAAAGTGACTTAGGAAGTGCTGTTTTCCTGGGAATGACTTCTTGCAAATTTTGCATACAAATTTCCTCATACCATGAAATCCTGTATTAAAAACAACTTATTTTTTTTAGATTTTCACCTTAACCTACATCAACAGCAATGAAATGTACATACCTTTTCCCACTGACATTGTTTTGGATTCATTGGAATGTGCATCACTTTTGCTCTGCTGAAAAACAACATTGTTACTAATACTGACACTGCACAAATCTTCTCATAAATAACTAGAATTTGGTTGTCAGAGCTAAACTGCCAGCAGTCCAACTTCCAGCTAAGTGGTGAACTCAGCTTGCAAAGCATGAGTGAAAAAATCACTAGCCCTGGTACAGCTATTAATGGATGCTTAAAATAGTATTCCATAAAGTAATTCTGTGGTAAAACCATTTAAATAAGTAACTTGTCCAGCTCATAGAAAATCTTTTCATTTCTTAAAACAGTGGCAGCTGTCCAACGAAGCAAAATTTGGATTTACACAAGGGCTGGTGGCAAAATATCTAAACACGCTGTGATTGGCTGAAACATAATTCACCATGCAGTCAGCTGGCCGTTTCCCTTCTGGATTCAGTGAGCAAGAGTGCTTGTTGCACACAGATTGGACTCCAATCTGCTCTCACTTGCAGGAATATCAAAAAACACAGGGACTTGCTTCACAGCCAAATTGACAACTCTTTTCAAAGTCACATCCATGTGGACTTAGCCTTGCTCCCAATATAGAAAACAAAATCAGAAATAAGACTATCAAAAACAAGTAGGACCTAGATTCAAGGCTAAGCCTGCACCATGTGACTAGCTTCAGGTAAATGACCAGCATAACCCCCTTCCTCCTCCTTCCCCTGGACTATACCTACCCAAGTATGTAAACATAAGATGACCAAACTCACCAATTTTCTCTTTCTTGGTGTATTGATTTTTGCAGATTCACTTGCTACTGCCTTTGCTGCTTGGGGGGCCATAGCCACTTGTAATTTAGATGTACCAGAATGGCCCTTTTTACCATTCTCTGGGCAAGGCTCCAGAAATACTGTTACCACTTCACCAGGTTCAATATTGTTGTTTTTGAGTTTAGCAGTGGAACTGCTGGTTTCTTTGTTGGATGATACTTCAGGTTCTTGGCTGATTTCTTCAGGATCAGAACTACTGTCTGACTGAACTGGCTGTTTGATAGTTTGCTCAGATATCTCCTGTACCAAATGAAGAAATGTATGTGATATATTTAAAACTACAATTCTAACATTATGCAACAAGTCTGTGGACTGGGAATAATTGTGTGTGTGTGGATAGGGCATTGTAATCCACATCATACCTTAGGTGGTTTATTGACCCATTTCATCTCACCAGTACTGGAGTTAAAATAATACAAGATCTGTCCAGTATCACTGTCCACTACGCACAGTTGTTCCTGATCAGTACTCATACTTCTTATCTTGGCATCAATTTGTTAACCTGCTCAGACAAAGTAACATATATGATGATATATATGCATGAGTTGTATGATGATGACTTTTAGCTCATCTAGTGTCAACATTATAAAAATAGTAAGCAGAGCTTACAGTAAAATGAAACAACTTGTACTGTACTCATCATTGTCATATGAAATGGAATGATTTCATTTTCACTTTAAATGACTTCATTAAAATATCATCAAGTATGACCAGGAACAAGAAAGTGAAAAGAAATGAAGGAAGGGACCCATGCAGTTAGAGACAGATTTTTTCAACAGAGGATCCAATGGTGATTGATAAATCAAGGTATTACTGAATAGGTCCAGCTTGCTGACATGGCCAAATTTATTTCAATATACGTAATCAAATAAGAAAAATAAATCAGCTATTGCCTTCTACCATTCAATGCAAAACACTTTACACTCGGATGTGGTCCGTAGATCACTCCAAACAATATTCTTTTTTTGCCTACAGATTTCCCCACTATGAAAAAAATACCCAATTTACACTAATCATTATCATTACACTTAATTACGTCTGGGAGAATGTTTTAATCTAAAGAATACGAAAAACCTCAACTGAATTCGGAGACAGACATTATATGATTTAGTTTTCGAATTATGCATTTCTTTTGTAGTCTGTTGATGATGATGGTCCGAGTGCGTAAAGATGACTGATTACGGTGGATGTTATGGATTCAAAGCGGATCACAAACAACGAGAAGCGCAAGTGAAAAGATAATTCAAAACATCGAAAAAACCCTGTAAGACATGACGGGCTAGATGTACTATGGTGGCCGTTATAGTCGGGTCAAACAAAGGATGATTCTCCCAAGATGAAACATCATCTGTGCTTTGAATCTTCATCATCACACCAAAAATGAAATATCATACCGAGAAAAAACTAAATGAAAGAATATTCTTTCAGGATGGAGAATATTTCAAACAAGCTTACTTTATCAATTGTACAGGAAATCTTTTCTTTTTGCCACGAGAACTACTTGCTTTAGATAAATGCGGCTGACTGAAAGGGGTCTTCGCATTGGTCGTAGAATATTCTGCCAGTGGTCTTCAACAGATCCAGTAATGTTAGCCGTGTGCTCCTCACACATAAACAGGATCGTCAAACAGTTATGTTAGAGAAAAGGCAATAGAGAAATAGCCTCTTAGAAAGACAACTGTTTGAGTGACTGAAGGTCGATGTATGTCTAATCGGTGAATGTATAATATCGACGCGATCATCTTGCATATGATGAGCTCATCAGCGCCCACTGCCTAGACACCTGGCCTGCCAACCACCTGTCACGCAATACACACTCAGTCACGATAGAAAATACACGAAATCAACGTTTTGCTGCCAAAAGAACTTTTCAACATTTTAAAAGGCCTGATGGGTTTCAACTTTTCTACTTCGTAGGCCTGGGTAACGTTTCGATACGTAAAAAGAAGAATACTTAGTAGTTATACAATGGTTTCGAGTGGCACACCGTGGAATATCCCACCAGTCACTTGTATTTTCTAGTATACACACGAGCCTCCAGGCGAAACAGGGCCTGATACTCTGGCTACGAGAAACTGACCATAGATAATACAAGGAAACGCAAGGTCTGATGGGAAGAGTCACTTAAATACCGCCGAATATACAACGCCTTTCCCGCTTTCTGATTGGCTGTATTTTTTTGTATGCTGTAGGGATAAAATCCTTTATTACTTTTATTACTGGATGAATGTACAGCAGTTACGTTGGTTGCCACGACAACAGTACTCTGTACGCCTGAATATTATGCCAATATATTCTGCTCACTTCCTGTCACGTGATATTTTTGCTGCTCCAGTTGACGTCTGGCCCAAATGAAGTGGTTGTGAGCTTCCTTGGTCCTTTGCTGTTCTATCGTCTAGAATGTCGCATTTCTTCTCCGTTATATTAAAGAACTAGCCTTTTCATAGACTTTGGTAGTGCTTGGTTAGTTATGGGTAAGTGTTGTTCTGTTTGTGTGTGCGACTCCGGCGGAGAAAGGGAACGACAAACTTTACCACAACAGAAAACTTCGTTCACTTCAAACCAACTTCATTCTAGCGGATCACAACACAAGCCAAAACTGGCTAAATCTTCAGAGAAAGGTTTCTTCTCTAGGCCAGGAAATAATGGTTCACATGAAATTGTGAGGACGATAACGTATCCCAAACAGCTGGAGGTTGATGAAGGCAAGATTGAATGTTTGTTCGCCAAGTACAAGGACGATGCAGAAGATGCCATCCTTGCAGATGGCATGGAAAAGTTTTGCCAAGACTTAGGTGTAGACCCTACGGAATTTGTTGTATTGGTGCTTGCTTGGAAATTTAATGCATCTCAGATGTGTAGATTTACCAAACAAGAATTTATTGATGGATGTAAGGCAGTCAGAGCCGACTCTATTAAGGGACTACAGAATAAGTTACCCCATCTTGAAGAAGAGGTTACGAATGATACAGAAAAATTCAAAGATTTATACCGCTTCACTTTCAAATTTGGACTTGATGTAGAAGATGGTCAAAGAGCTTTACCGGTGAACATTGCTGTAGCTTTGTGGAAGCTCATCTTCTCTAAAAACATGCCCGATGTCATAGATAGATGGTTTGCTTACTTAAAGCAAAGAGAAGTAAGAGGGATTTCCCGAGATACGTGGAATATGTTTTACAATTTTACTGAAAGCATTGACAGCGATCTCAGTAATTACGATGACTCAGAGGCTTGGCCAAGCCTATTTGACGATTTTGTCGAAAACGAAAGAGGGAAAACCCAAAGTACCAAGGAAGACGGCGAGGCAGAAGAAAAACATGAAAATGGTCTCATCAAGGAATTCTAGATTCAGTTTTA
Source organism: Radianthus crispa (assembly GCA_015164035.2). Classification (NCBI taxonomy): domain Eukaryota; kingdom Metazoa; phylum Cnidaria; class Anthozoa; order Actiniaria; family Stichodactylidae; genus Radianthus; species Radianthus crispa. Next base: position 14,963 of record JAABNW020125108.1, on the reverse strand, counting down.
TTTTATCATAGCAACCATTAGCATTTTACATGAACAAACAGTCATCGTCTGAACCGCTTCCTTCGCCTAAAATGCTGCTTCTGTAATCTTTTAATTTGAAAAAGTCAGAATAACGAAGATAGAACTTAAACTAAGATCTAAAAACCAATTAACATATATATTCAAAAAGAGTTTAGTTATATAATTATCTCGCCCCCAAACGTAAGTTGTGCACGTACCTGTCTTGTTGACAATAACCTTCAAAAAAGGTTTCAGTTTGCAGCAGGAATACAATTGACCCAACCAAAAATAGGAATAGATTTATTAGAGCGATTACCTGTCATATGTCGGAACCCTTTACGTAATTGATCGTGATATTATGACAAAAAACTCCATAGCATAGGAACTACGAAAGGGAAAGGTAGTAGTTTTTTGCATTCACTTTGGATTTCTGCAAATGAGTTGGTCATTATTTTTTAAAAATTTTTAGATGTTACATGTAATTGTTATTGTTCTACTCTGGTTTACGAATTTAGAAAAGGTACTTTAAGTCAGAAGCAAAACAATTATTGAATTAAAAGTTGTATAGAAGTATGCAAGCACAATAAAAATGGCAATATTTCTGTTTCAAAACTATTTGGCATCTACAGGTGATGATTGCTTTATTTTACTTCCATCCACGTGCATCTCATGGACGTTTCACAATTTTCATTCTAAATGAAGATAAAACCTTTTTTGGCAACATCAACATCATTACCATCATTATCATTGCCATCACCATCATCCCAAATATTATCATTATCATGACCAAAATCATGACCATGGTCACCATCATTACCACTGTCATAACCATCTTCACAATCATGACCAGCACAACCATGACAGCCATCATCTTCACCATAACCACTCACTTTCATCTTCACCTTCATCATCATCATCATTCAAGGTAAGCAGCAAGTCCCAAGAAGAGCAAGTGCTGCTGTTGGAAAGGACGAGGTGCAGAAATGGGTTAGACAGAGTTACAGATGCCATAGGTTGAAATTCAAGGACTTTCAAGGCCAAGTTTCAGAAAATTCAAGGTCCACATTTGAAAATTTTTTGCATAAGCATTTTCAAAATCATTTATTACTTCTTAGCTATTCCATGAAAGTGCAGTAAGTTTCAAATCAAAAATTGCGGCTGGTATTTTGTGTACCAGAAATTTATTGCATGAAAAAAGAAACAAAAGCCTAAAACAAAAGATTAAAGTTAAACGATAGAACGGAGCTAACAATGGTTACAATGCTTCTCTGGTTCACAAAATGCAACCCAAAATTGCTAAAGAAAAAGCACTGCAAAAATTAAGCACAACCACTAGTTCAAATTCATATGCTTTCAAGGCCCTTGGATTTTTAGGTTTAATTCAAGCATTTTTAAGGGCTTTCAAGGCTTGTACAAACCTGGTTGATAGTTATTTAGTATACTTAATATTTCCTTCATTTATTTATCTACCTTTTAGACTAATGAGATGTTTAGATCAATATCTGGGTCTTTGGTGATGCATTATATTTACATATGAAAATAGGAGTAAGGGAGCATTCATTTAGTGGGTGGCATGGGTGGCGACTACGCTGTTAATGCGTCATCTTTCACCACTGTGGTCTGGTGCTCTAGGGGTCGCTGGTTTGAGCCCTGCTGTGACCAGATGTGAATTGAGTTTGTTTGATGTGTTGTTCTCTCCTGTGCCATGAGGGTTTTTCTCCAGGTTCTCTGGTTTTCCTCCCTCCATAAAAATCAACATGAGTCGAGTGTTGTCGTGTGCCAAAAATAGAAAATGTAGTGAGTGTGAGTGAAATAGCAGGCCCACATCAGCGAAAGTTGCCAATATAATCAGCTTGCTTAAACAAATAAAAGATTATTTTTTAGAGGGGGGAGGGAGCAGAGGAATCCTCAACAGCACCCAGAAAAAATTTTTTAGCTCCCCTCCCCCCCTTTGTATTCAACATGAAAAAGTGACCCACCCCTCATATTTCCTTTATCTTGATGACTCCCCTGCTATTGAAGAGAAAATACGAGGTAATCCCCCCTTACATGGTGTCAATTTTTCTTGATCCCCCCCTCTAAAAAAATGAATGCTCTCTAAGTATATACAAATAACTAGTGGTAGATGCTCCAAAAACATGCAGGGTTTTTGTCAAGGTGTATAGAGGGCATGTGCAATTGAAATGGCTGTTTGACTTGTCAACATGTCATTCTTTCCTTCCCTCAAAGTATTTATTTACAGATTTGTGGCTGTTTATCCTCCTCTTTATCAAGATGGGGAAAGTCTACAAGGACTGGAGAGGTCATGCATTCCTATTGAGGTTTGAAAGTTCTGTTTCTTATTATTGAATTTGGTTTTGTTTTGCAGTCCCGTCCTCAGCCTGAATTATTTTTCAGGCTCCTGCAGTAAAAGGCCACACTTGCACATTCCTCTTATTATTACTATGCTGCTGAAGGACAACTACTTCCATATTATTTTGTTTTGAAAAGTTGCAATATTCAAGTAGTGTTTAATAAACAAGCAGGAGTGTTTTATCAGGTTTAAAAAAACGAGGCATAGCAGAGTGTTTTTAGACCTGATAAAACACAATCTGCAAGTTTTTACTGAACTACTTCAAAAATTCATTTATAATTTATAAGATTTTGGTGCAACTGGAGACGCCATACATCACAAACATGGACTTTTATACTTTGATAGAGATCATCACAGGCATATACAATCAGCTCTAAAACAAACTCCCACACATTGAATATTCCATCCCAACGTCTAGTAGGGCATGCCAATTGGAATATGTGTTCTGTGACCTTGATGCAGCTACCAAGTGCCATCTAAATGGGGATGTGCCTTCATCTCTGATGATGTCTTCCTCATCAGTATTCAAGTGATCTATGTATAAAGATCACGGTCACTGCTGATGATGTACTGTTTAATAAATGAGCAGGAGTGTTTTATCAGGTTTTAGACTCGATAAAACATGATCTGCGAGTTTATTGAATGGCTTCAAAACTCATTAATAATTCATAAGCCTATGGCTCAATTGGCGTCCACACACACGTCACGCACACTGATTTTTATACTTCAATAGAGATTTCACCTCGTGGACATGCACAACCAGATTCAATAGAAGCTGCCACACGTTGGATAATGTGTGATGAAGGGAAGATAGGCACGTTACTCCAAGATTTTTTAGGGTAAGCCATGCCCCTGATGAGACTCTAAGTCATCATCTAAATTGGATGCACTTTGTCTGATAGAATCGTCCTTATTAGTATATTCTTTATATAAAGAATACTAATAAGGAGGCTATATCGGGTATAAAGGTCCATGCACGTGACGTGTGTGGGTGCTCCAATTGGGCCAAAGGCTTATGAATTATTAATGAGTTTTTGAACTTTATATAAAGATCACTTGAATACTAATGTAGAAGACTTTATTTAGTACAAGGTCCATGCACATGACATGTGTGGCCTCTCTCCAATACTCTATTTTACAGTTCCCGGCACCACTTATTTACAGGTAATTAAATTTGGCACGGGATGAAGGCTGGAGTTGATTGTGAACTCGAATTCTCACTAATTTGGTAAGAAATACTATTGTATCAGTTGAAAAATAAATTATTTTTGTGATGAAAGCAAACTTCGCCATAGATTCTTTGTTGTTTACCTGAGGGACTCAACTCCAGGTAATTAAATTCAAAATGGCACCGGGAACTGTAAAAAGGAGTATTGGACCAAGGGATTATTAATTATTAATGAGTTTTTGAAGAGAAGATTGTAGCCTTCAAATCTGGGCTTGGAGTTCAAATTGTTTCAGTTTTGTGCAGATTTGAGCCAAACCAAAATTCTTTTCACTGTTGACTACCATTTCAAAATGTCTTATGTTGTGTATTACTTCGTTCATAATCCCATACAAAAACTGTTGCAAGAGCATTTCAAGTTAATGCCAGGGTTGAAGATTGCAACTACCACATGTGAGAGGCTAGTCAAGCACAATGGTAATTCAAATTGAACACCATATTTCGATTCTGTATATGAACCAATACAAACAATAAATATCAGAAATGGTTCGATTTATCTGTTTTTATTTTAATCCTATTTTCTTGGACAAGGCCAGTGCTACCAGTATCTGGCACTTTATATTAGAAACAACTAGTTTTCACATTTTTTTACAAATTTCAGCAAATCAACACAACCTAAATTATTGAAAACAGTGATCACTGGATTTAGAGCAAAGAAAAATAGAAAAGAAAACATCAAAAAGTAAATAGGATTTTAGCATGTCATTATTATTATCAATACACTTGGCCAAATAAGACCAATTTTCAACATACAACAAAAGAATGTACAACACCTCAGCCAATCACAAGTATCATGGTTTTGTTGAAGGCAGTTTGTTTGTTTGGCCTTGTATATTGATGATAATGTACTATATTGGTGCTTTCATGACCTATACTGCTCCTAAATTATTTACAATGCTGGAGACTATCCAAGAAAATACAATAATAATTCAATGTCTAACTACAGCAATTGAGTAGTATTAATAAGAGGAACTTTAGGCTGCAAAAAAGTCTAGGGTTAACAAGAAAAACAACAAACAATAGGCCACTATTCTGTGTCTTGTATCAACAGAGGCATCTCTTGATGGTAAGCTCCCTATATCCACTAGAATTTAGATCAATAATGATCTTCCCTGTTTATTACAGTTCAACCTTACCTTAATCAAATTGGTATACTGATAAGAATATCAAAGTTATTGTATATATAAACCATGCAATCTGACATGTTTGTAATTGGGGGTTGGCCAAATGCTTAAATAAACTCGAAAATGTTTTGGTTCTCAGTAGATGTGATAGCATCTGTCAGACACAATGCAGCAAAGAGTTCAAGTAGATGTAAGACTTTTCACATAAAGCAATCATGACACAAAACCAATTGCATTTTTTACCAGAAACCATTACTTGCCACTGAATCCAGTATCTATCCCTAAAATCTACTGACCAAATCATTATGGAAAAAGAAATCACTCACTATTATGTGGGATTGAAATTCTCAATGATTGTTAGTTAGCTGTAAGGCAGCATTTGTGTTTCCTGCTCAAAGTTTAAGAGTCAGTGACTGATTATCTGATTACAATTTCACGTCACTGTCCATGTTTACAAATGCTGAGAATACAAGATGGTATAACCACTCTTTATACTTTAATACTATTACATCTTGTTCTGAAAACTTGATAGCAATATAAAACATCTATTAACCGGACACAGCTTTTGTTGTTTTACTGTTGAATACCTAAAATGCAAGAGGCTCATTGATATAAATGATGAATATGTGCATTGCTTGCAAATCTGGTTGCACAAACAGAATAGAAAGTTTCTCAAAAATTAGTCATTCACAGAAAACCCTCTCAGACAATTTGTAAATTAAGGATACATATCTAGAACTCTATTAAATTTTAAATAAATAATATCCTATGTGGAAAATTAAGGATTCATCTTAAGTATTTTTAACTTAAATGTTATTTTAACTGTTATAATAGAATTATCCCAATAAACCTGCACAAAAGTACAAAAGGTTTTTTAGCACCTAATAATTCACTAAAATGAACACTTATACCAGGGTTTACTGAAATGCCTTTAAAGCCATTATTATTTGGTACATGAGTGGAGAGCAGGCGTTCATTTTGACCCAACTCCCTGTTTACCACATAAAAACTTCAGCCTCTATGGCACAAATAATTATTTTTGATGACCTATATCTTACTATGTCTGTCTATTTTCTCACATTTACACACTCTGATATAAAAATAACAGTTGAGGTCCATAAGCTGATTTCACTCATTGTATGTCATGACTTGTTCTTAGCACTGAACTGCATTTGAAAAAAATGCCTTAAAAATTCCTTTTCCTTATCAAACGTACATGTCACAAACTTGAAGAATATTCTAAGGTCCATAATGGGTTAGAACATTCTTCACACATGTACAGTTAAGAGAAATACCGGTAACTAGTTTGAACATCAAGGTACATCCTAACCATAGCCATGTACATAGTACATACTTATCATTACTTATTACATTTATTAATTAATTTATTTTTAACTCTACTCTTTGATGCTGAATATGTGCTATACACAGAAATCCATTGCTTCTGAGAAGTCATGACACAAGTTATTAGAGCCTGTACCATCAAGCTCAAAGAGAGACAAGGGAAATTGTTCATTTTGAAGAGATGGTGACACTCCATACAATGTAGGTGGTGGTGAAGTTCTATTCATATAAGTCACTTCTGTGGATGCACCAGTAGGTGATGTCATTGTAGGTGAATTACTCAGATCCAGCCAGCTCAAAGTATCACTTTTCTGTACATAATTACTGGGTATTGGTATACTATTGGACATTGGCATCAGGTGATCTGTATCAGAATCTATTCTCATTGGTGATGCTGGACTCAATATAATAGAATCTAAATCAGCAAAACTGCCCTCAGTACTTGACTGCATACCCTGTTTGGAATTGACATTAGGATTATTATAATTTGTTAAACCTGTAACATCTTCACAGCTTTTTGACAATCTTCCTTGAAATTGTTGGTTGTTGCTTGACGAGTTATGAATGGCCAGAAAGGTTGTGCTTGGAGATTTAGGGATAGTAGTATTGTAATTATGTAGTACAGGAGGCTGACCAAACCTCTGAGGAGACAGCTGATTTACAGGTGAATTGACGACAACTTTGTTTGCAGTTGAATGAACAGGGGAACTGATAGAACTACCAACAGATGCTGCAACAAAACATGTTCCAGTGTTAGATACCCTCCATTCTTATTCAATCTTGTTCCATTGCTTTGTGCCAATCATAACAGTCATAATAGAACAACAGAGGAGAGACAACAGACTACTGTCAATCTAACAGCAGCCTGTTTTTTGAGACATGAAAGTTGGCTATTACCTCCAAGAATTTCAAGAATTTCATCATTATCCAGACACAAATCTGGCTTCATCATAGCCTATCAAATAAAGAAAATATATTGGTATAAAGAAAGAAGTATCATAATTGTATCTATCCTATTTAATTGCAGTTACCCTATTTCACAGCTTGTGTACATGGGCAAGTCAGCAATACTTTGTTTTGAACTAATTAATTGTGTTATTTGTGTTGCTGCCATTCCATTCCTTCTAGTTACCATGATCTTTTGTAATACACCTATTTTCAAAATTATGCAACTGGCACTGCTCATGATGCATCTCGTTTTCTGTGTTTTGGCTGCCATCAATCAAATATGAAAATGGCTTGCTCTTGCAAAAATCCTTGCTTTGGAAATTCTGAAACAAAACAAACTTGTCTTTCTTTCTGTTAAAATGGTTGAAACTTCAAGATCATTTTGGGCTTTTTCAAATAAAAACAAATTGTCTGAAGTTTGGAAGTAATAGTATTCATGTCTGAAGTTTGATTGCTAGCAGCCAAGACACAAGAAATACCTTTCAAGTGCCAACTACACAGGTTGCATAATTTTGAATATAGGTGTAAAATACATTGTTTCTGTGACATAGTGAAAGAGAGCAATATTACTCACCCTTTGTAACTCCTGGGTCAACTCCCTGTCCTGTTGAGTATCCATTCCTAAATCCATATCTTCAGCTTTGGCAGGAACACCTTGCTGCTGTGGTTGATAGATGTGTTCTTGACTTAATTTCCTTTGCATCTGAGCTGCCATGTGGGCCTCATAACTTGGTGGTGGGTTGACATGATCAAAGAACAATTGACCTGAAGGGAGTGAGCATGACCGTCTATGGACAAATGGATTGGCTGGTTCAGACAAGGAACGCTGTTTCTCTGAATCTTGTCCCACTGCATGCATCATGATACTGCCATCTTCTTGTGCACATTCAGAGTATGATCTTTGCAAATTATCAGATTTTACTCTTGCTGCATGTTCCTGATGTACCTGTTGTACAGGTGGTGCAAACACATTGAGTGTGTGACAAGGAGAGCCATGTGATGGTAAAACAGCTGTGCTGTCATGTGTTAAATGTTTAATCCCTTGATTCCAGCCATTGGTGTCCAGTTTATCCATATGACTCAGATCTGGTTCACTATGACTTGCTGCAATATTTAATTTATTTGCTTCTGCTTTCAGGTGTAGTAACCCCTGTGACTGCACAGGTAAAACATTGTGTTGTTTTTGCTGCTCTACATTGGCAACACTGTTTGTGTTAACAGATGGTATAGCCTGTGTCAAAATAGGGCTTGCCTGATTAGTTGACATAGGATACGAAAGGAATGCTGCTTGAGTTCCACTATTACTTGTTGGAGGAGTAAACACCTGCCCTGTACTCTGCTGGTGTGGCTGCTGACTGAAAAAACAGCTGTCAGTAGTGTTCAGTTCTTTCTTGACTGGTGCTGTTAAGGTGGCTACTTGCTGTTGTTGATTTGCAACTGACACTGGCTGTTGAGGACTGCTTGTTGGCACACTAAACTGAATTGGTTTTGGTTGAATATTAGTTTGAGGTTGAACATGTAACTGCTGCAATCGTGTTTGCAAGTTAAGGTACTGTAGATGCTGTAGCTGTTGCTGAACCTCTGGAGGGAGCTGCGTCTGCAATTTCTTGGAGTTTGCCATCAACTGCATTTGAACTTGCTGCAGTCTGGCTTCATGTGCTGGAAGAGAATTGGACCTCCCTAGTTTGGTGTGTTGACTAACTGTGGTAGTTGGTACACTAGTTACAGGAACTGGAGAACCAGATGCCATGGAATTGGCAACAGAACCTTGGCTATTTTCCTCTGACTCATTTGATGTATTCTCTGTTGAATTTGTTCCTTGGTCACCAGAAAAAGACAAAGAAGCCTTTAACCTTTCTATTAAATCTGTCTTGGATCCTGAAACTGGCAAACCCCTTATCTTGAGTTCTTTTCTCATATCCACAACACGCATGTCTTCTATCTTCACTGGCTTTTCATCATCTACATTTTTGTTGTTATTGTTTGACATTTTGGCAGCATTTTCTGGTATTGATGGCATGCTAACAAACTGAGGATAGTTCTGATACAATACCTGTAGCTGTAAGTACAGCTGTTGTTGTTGGAGCATTAGTGCATATGGTGAATCCATTGGCAGATTGCTCTTTTGCGTTTCACCATTTGGAGGTCTGTATTCATGATATTTGTACTTTTTAAACTTTGGCTTGAGTGACTTTTTCCTTGACCTTCCTTCTTTCCTTAAACTTTGTGATTCTTCAGCAGGTTTTCCCTCGAAAGGGTGAGGTCCTTGAGATAACGTTATATTGGTATTTTGGTTAAGTAATTCTGCAACAGACGTTGGTGGCATAGTGATGGCATTTCCATCTGGAGAAGGTTCAGGAGAGCCATCCAGTGACTCTGGAGAGATTGGTTCAAGAAGCTGTGATTTGGCTGTCTCTGTATAGTCTATATTTCCTTCCTGGATTGCCAATCCAACAGCAGTTCCTTGTTCTAAGATATTGTCCTTTACAAGCTCTAAAGGACCAGGTCTTATAGCAAGCCTTTCATTTAAGTCGTCTTCAAGCTTCTTTCGTTTGAGCTTCATCTGATTGGCCAATAATGATGGGTCAATAGTCTGAGAGACATCTGTAAAACAAAATAATATTTTACCATAACATACACATTTCTTGTGCACTGATTGGTTGACTTTTATCATCAATAAGCAGAGAGAGACAGATAAATGTCATCATTGAGTGTGTATGTTCATTCTGTTATTGTTTTGATTGTTTAAAGACAGCTAGGCCTCTTGGATCCACACTACTATGACAATGTTATGAGGCAACCTATCATCAATAAGGGGACAGACACAAAAATCTGCTGTCAATTTGTTAAAAATAAAGCACCCCTAACAGACATAGCTCTCACAATACTAGGTATTGTGAATGAATATCGATTGGCTGCCAGAGCCAATTTCCATGCCTAAATTTGCATGCAAAATAGTGTTATAGCAAGTAAATCCAGAGCTTTAAGGTCATTAAACCTGAAGGAAAAATAAACCAACAGAAACAATTACAAGGAAAAAGAACACTTTTATTTTCTTGAAGTGAAGTCTTATTTTCATAACTTTCCTGGCACTGCTTGTTCTTGTGGGTTAATCTACATAATGTAAACCAAACGAATGTATCTTGGATCAATGATGTATAGCATTGATCATTTACAGGTCACACATCACCAATTAGAACCCTGAGGCTCCTAAGCCTTGTGTGGGAAAAATTAATGCTACAATATTAGATTGGAAAATGTTAATTAGAAAAAGATAAGATTAAATTGGCATACAATGTACGATGAAATCCAAAAACAATCAATATAAAAGGGATGAATAAGAAAAGTCAAGATTATCAAGGCTTCAGTGGACCATACATTTCTTCCAGCAAACAAATAAAATCATGCCAATTAACTGTATTCATTACTATATCATTTTCTAATGTCACCTGTAATAATGTATTTGAAGTTAAGAATCAGAAAAGCTTTTATTTACTAATTACCTGTTATTTTCACTTACACATAATCCAACCACATCTACTATACTTTTCATAATTACATGGACCAAAGTTACAAATTTCCTGCTCAAATTTGCTTTTTTCGCTCCTGTCAGTCAAAAGTATAAAAGGTACCAACTAATTATCATTGAATGACAGCAGTGAAAACACAGTTTTGCACATTATTAGAACTTCACTGTCTGTGTAATTACGAAAATCACAGTAAAATGCTTTCTACTTTTGACTCTACCGTAGTTATTTATGAAGGAAATTCACTATTCATGGTCGTTAGGGCTTATTTGCCCTGCAATATTTTTGTGTGCAACTTCACATACACCACAAATCTTAGGCACCATTTACACAAGCACAACTTGTCACATGTGGCACTTAGAAAATGCCAATAATTCACTTGCTCCAGTCCCTATCATGGTGAAACATCATTTTCCTAGGACTGTTGTAGGATTTTAAGCCAAAGTTTAAAATTACTATGACAAGTCTTGATGTCGCATGTCTGTCGTAAGACCATTACATGACACAATTTTGAGCTCATTTTGCCATGTGTCAATTCACGAGCAGCAAGTAGTGCCGTGTAAATGTAGTTCCCGACCCTTGCTACTGCGTACAGCGCGCGCACTTTCATTGAAGACCATTCATCTGACCGTGTGGAGTCTGGGTACTAGTTAGTCACCGATTGAAAGCGTGAAAACTTTTTGTAGATAAAATTTCTAGGAAAAAATTATCAAACAGTATTCTACACATTATGAAGTAGGATTTTAACCTGAAAATCTGAAATCTGTTGAACTTTATTCCTCCAAAATGTTGGCAATAATAATGCAGAAGTGTGTTCTATTTGGCGTTCGTTTTTGAAGCGTTTTCTCCTTTTTTCTTCTATAACTCTTAAAACAATACGGTGACCCCCAATTTTTTCTTTTTATTTGAAGCTAGATGCAATTGTCTTTGGATTAAATGAGGAAAAAAAGAAGTTCATTGAAAAATTGTTGTGAATTTTCAACATATTTACAAGTATGCATGCATATGACTGCGCCAAATTACATGAAATTTCGCTTCGAGAATTTACTTTTCACACTACCTGCAAAAGATTGGATGGATTTTTATCAAAATATGTTTTCTAAGTTCAATACCTATCGTTTGAAACATGTTTTTGTTTTCTTTTTTAAAAGTGGCTCCGAATAATGTAATTCTATTAGATGAGGTAAATTTCCGTAAAAACGAGAAGAAAACTGAAAAATACCTCCTTTTTGATGCCTTATACTGCAATAACCAATACGTTGACCCCCTTCTTTTTTTGAAGTTTTTGAAAACTCTAACAATGAACTTCAAATGATCAAATTTAAAAAAAATTTCATTGATGAATTCTGAAAATCCGGTACTACCTTAAGGTTTCTCTATAAAGAAATGACATTCAACACCAGCAGGAGGGGGAGGGGAAGGAAATATGTATCTCTGAAACCAGAAGTAACTTTTCATTTCCAATAACAAAGCAACTCCTAGAATTACTTCCTATTAAATATTACACAGCATTGATACTGTAGTTAATTGACAAGTATAACCTTAAAGGTGGTTATGGATAAGAATTCTAAAAAAGAAAGTGAAACGCGTCTTTGAGGCTTCCAGTTCAGAACCAGCGACACTTAATCAAAATCAACACCCAGTAACTCATTGAAAAAGACAACAGGCTTTAGATTAATGAAGAACCCGCTCAATAATGACAGTTATCATTAATGACGACCGAGAAAAAAAGGCGCACTATCTTTAGTCTTTTGCAAATCAAAACCAAGCCATCACTATAAGGGATGTTCCATCAAAACAAATTAGTACACACAAACGGTGCGTGAGATTTTCAAAATTTATTATTTTTGTTATTGATTCGAGACTGACTGACTGACTTTCCATCTCAATTGCCATACCCAATTCATTTTGGAGACAAAAGATTTTGAATTATGAATCATCGTGACGTACGAATGGTGTATAAATAAAAGTGTAAGCTATCGATGGACGGCCATCATCAAAGTCACAAAACAGACTTACCGTTTAAAATATGCCTCTGTACCAGCTGAGCTCTATTAGGACGGACTCTTATTTTCTTTTGCAAGTAATCCCCCGTCTGAGGAAGAAAGGAAAGGTGTGAGAATGGGGCAAAAAACCTGATGAATAACGTCAAAGTTGAACAATATTTTTTTGAAAGGTCACTCATAAAAAAACATTGGGAATGATTCCATACCTTAGCTCGCTCTAATTTGGTCTTCTGGGACAATAAAGAAGGAGCAGTAGCCAAAGCTACGGAATGGAAAAGCAAAAAAATTACCTGTCTTCCTCTATCAACCCGCAATATATTGAAATATGGAAGAATGATAAAGGCTGCCCTACTTACTCACCTGGCATGATGCCTTGCTCGATCAGTTGTTCGCGAGGTGTTCGCTGTTGAAGTTTCCTTTCCAAAGCTTAAAGAAAATTATCAAATGCAAAATTAGAAATTAAACCCAAAAACTAAAAGTGAAAACCAATATTGAAAATTAAATGTTGAGTTCTAAGAATGTAGGTAAAAGTGTTTAAAAAAACAAGGACAGTTTTGTTTAGTTTTGTGCATAGGACTGCAGAAGCTCTATCTTGCCTTGTCGGTAATTCATAAGCTGTTGGTGGCTTACAGCCGAAGCTATTTCGCAACTGGCAGCCCTAGACATGTTGTTATCATTTTCACCCTGCAAATCCATCTCGTTCTGGATTTCTAACCCTGAATCTTTGGGTCAAGAAATATTTTTCGTTGAATAAATGGGTTTAATTTTTCCTCATGATCCACTCGCCTTGACTATTTCGCAGGGCTATGGCGGATACTAAACACACTTCCCCGGATGTCAGTGACGTCATTTTCACTATTAATACGCCGCTCTCATTGGTCCTATACTGGTCTCACAAAATGGCTTTTTTATATAAATTCCATTTTATTATAATATCGATGGATATCGATGTGGGTTGTGCGAAGGCTTGCCCCGGAAATGTATATCAATGGAATATATTTTTATTGATGCTGAATAGACATCAAGAAGTAGGGACCATGAATTTCTGTAAATAATCTTGCATTTGACTTTCGCGCTTTCCGGAGCTGGCTCCCGGTGGCTTAGTACAATGAAGTACATGCTGTAGTAGAAGTTTATTCAGTTGTCAAAAAAATGGTTCGAAATACTGAAAACATTCTCAATATTGTTTTATAAATGTGGTTGCTATTCTTTCTATCACGAGCAACATGTTTAGCACAAATATACACTTAAGAATAAAAACATTTTGAGGAAATATGCTATCAATATTCGCCCAAAGTGCAAATCATTAACAGGGGCTGTAATCCATGTCCTTAATACTCCTGAAAAGTACGTTCAAGTATACTAGTTGATCTTACCCAGTGGTGTGACATGCTACAGAATCAAATAGGACGTAGCATGACATGGTCGTAATCGATAGGATCTGGAGACCGACCACTGGATAGAATGAAAGAGGAAAATGCTGCTACGCCGGTAAATTGGTACTGAATGAAACAAAACTGTTTTGAAGAGTTTATGTTCTTTTCACTAGATAGTCTTCAAGGTGCTATGTATTATTTGCTGTTTTATTTTTCCTATAGCCAGATAGCCATACTGCACCATCTGCACCGTGCAACAACAACGGTGTGCTCGGGCTTGGCGGTTAGTGTTGTGAACAGAGGGATACCAGCCGTTTTCAAGCAGGATTTCAAAAATAGACTAAGAAAATGATATTTGTACGTTGGTTTCTGTGTAATGAATCATCATCAAGATGTTGCAGAGGGATGAAATGAAAGAAGAGGCAATGATTACGAAATGCGCGAAACTAAGAGGAGCGATGGAACAGAAATAATTGAAAACGATTCTTAAACAAATTTAATGTTCCAACTTAATTTAACTGAATACGTCAGAGTATATACCCGGAAAAATAAAGAATAAATTATTCTTATCGTTTGTTTATTTACCAATTTCCCAGTTTGTTTCAGAAGTAAGGCCTTATATCTACAATCAGGCAGGGGAAAAGCAACACTATCGGGGCTATTCCGGCATTGATTATACATATGGCCCAATCATCATTTATGTATTTTGGTATTACATGTAAAATAAAACGGAGGCATGCAAGATAGAGTGCTTTTAGTCGCAATGTTGAGGTGACGTCACATTTCAAAAAGCACGTGCCAATGGCTTCAAATCAGGGGGGACAACGATGATTGGAACGAGCACTTTTTCCCACGCTCTTCGGTAAAGTAAACCCCCGGATTAGCACGACCGTTAATTGGCGCGCTTGTACTAATTTAGGTGATGTCACCTAAATAACTTACTAAATTTATTTAGTTATTCAACAGTGAGACTAAATGCACTCTAACTAAATAAATTTAGTAAATTTAGTAAGTTATTTAGGTGACGTCATCTAAATTAGTACAAGCGCGCCAAATAACG
>JAABNW020124997.1:3410-13687 GCA_015164035.2 Radianthus crispa | reverse complement strand
TTCTGCGCAAGAATCTACAGGAATTTTGAACAAGAGAAAGAATTTAGACATTTCTGCAAGAGGATGAAGTAAGACTTCAAATACCTTTGAACGCTTTGCAACTTGTAAACTTGTCACAAACTTCATACATCATGCATCCCTGGCTCACTTGGTGTATATGTATATCAACCACTCCCCGCACATTCAAAGTCCAGTATTTGCTTTGGCATTCCTTTCCTTTATTTGTTTGTGACATTGAACTTTCAAATTATTTATTCTTCTTATGCTAGTGATGCCACGGAGAAACGAAACGAGAAAGTGACGAACGCCTTCGTCATGAAATATTGTTGTTTGAAGATGAAACATTCTAGCACTTACAGAAGAGTTCTCATCAAGAAACTGCTGGGGCAAGGAAAGGTACGCGGTTTTTGATGGTTCTGCTTCTGTTACGTCACCGGCAACTTTATTGAACACACAGTGCACCCCCACCCCCCACCCCCTATCCACTTCAAGTTGTAAAGAAATTTGCAGCGTGTATTTGTTTGCGCCTTTTTTAATCGTTAAAGGTTCCACACTTTTGTTGCGTTTCTTTTAGGTCGTGATCCACGAGATCGATTATGGTTATACGAGTGAATCACCTATCGATCACTTGAGGGAACTGGACATGGAATTCCAGATTTCTTTCCCTCCACAGGTATGAAGGCATGATGTGTTGAAGGACCGAAAGATGGATGAAAGGACGAGCCAACGGTTGGATGGAGGGAAGGATGGAAGTTGATCTCCTTTGTAAAAATGTTCTCGTTGATCTTGCAATCTACTGTTTCCCTATTGTCACTGACACTTCACTAGTCACTTGCTGTATAGTGTTTTAGTATAAAGTAATTTTAGTAGTTCTAAAAACAATTTCTTCGTCTTTGTTTAGTCGTTCGAGTGTCGTATTCTGAAATACCTCAACAAACAGGTACAACATACTAGATAATTGATTCATGACTTGGATTACTTCTCCTCTTATAACCAACTGTCTGAGGTATGTATGGATTGACTCTACCACTTTCTCCAGGACAAAGTGAAGATGTCAAAACCGCTTTACAAAGATGGCAAGCGAGGATACGCCGTGGAGCTGGAGATATTTGTAGTAAGTCGATCAGGATTACAAATTTCATTTATTTTTCTTGGCTAAATGCATTCAAAAGTGTTTATTTATTTATCGTAGAAATCAATGGTTGAAGAAGTTGCAGAAGTTGATGTTCTTCGAGTACGTCAGTCGTCGTTTAATTCCCCCAGTAAAGCAATGAAGAACCTGTCACCACAGGAAGCCCAAACATTGGAAACCAAATCTACTCTAACCACAGGAAACCCGGACCTTCATCAGCATCAGTCTTACCATAGGACGCCCAAGCAACAAACTAGAGATAAGCTAAAATAACATCTAAGTTATGATAACAACTCACTTTCGTACCTAACAAAATGGTGATTAACAGCTCTGAGGTTGAGAAATACAAACACTGAATGCCAATCGAAGAATTATTTTTATACATGAATTCTGAGCGGACTGTGCTTTAGTGAATTGTTTTCATCTCACTTCGGAACAGCTGACATTTTCCGATTATTTATTATTTTTCTCTTTCCTTTTTTGGAACGCCTAGAAAGTTGAGCAATTCGTATCCCTCCGTATTCAGATGGCTTTGGCTTCATCGTATACATGGAATGGCTGCCGGCAACATTGTTGATAACCCTTCGCTTGAATTAGCGCCAGTTGGTCTTCGCGGTTGATTACGAAACCATTAGTTAACCCCAAAAACGTTTTGTTGCTTAAAGGACAAGAAAATTTCCCGGTCGAGTTCATAGACACCACAGGTTTTAGTTCGGAAACGAGTTCTTTAAACACGTGAGGTGGTCTACCGTTAAGCGAGAAAGAGTTACTCTTTCTCGCTTAACGTCAGTTATACAACATGATTTGGAGCTCACGTGTACCTTAGCGTGTAGCCAGATTTTAGGGGGGTGAGGAGCGGAGGGGGCTGGGGAGAGGAAAAGGAAAAGAGGCTGCAGACAAACGCTATCTTTTCGCCTTAAGTACACTCCTCTGGCCCCAATTAACACCTCTCCCCTCCTTCTCTCCCCTTTCCCATTCCCACCACCAAAAATACCCTGTAGAGCTACTTCGCTATTTTAGCTCACGTTTTCATCAGTTTTCACCTGCAACTCTAAACACGAGTTGGTGACTAGGGCCTTTTCTTTTTTTCTTTAACTGAATAATACTCTCATTTAATTCATGGCAGGCGGCTTCTTCATAAATTAACCAACATGTTTTTTTATTATTATTATTCGATTTGAAAACGTGCCTTAAACGAATCCCTTCAAAGTTTGTCAGACGAGATGCAGCCTTGTTTTATGAAAGACGCAGTCGGGTATCGCAGAGGCTGTTATCATGTATATTTTTGGTTCGTAGTTCCATTCATAGCTGGACTAAATGAGTTATACTGCTCGCTTCTACTGCAACCGAGTTCTTGCACGTGTTTATTCGTTATTTTGTTATAGTTCGAATACCAAACAAATCATCGTTTCTCATGACTTCATAACCAATATCCATAGAGACGATTAATATATTATACAGCAAGTTTGGAATAAACCGTTTGTAATAAGAAAAATGGATAAAAAATGATAAAAAATAATAAACAGTTATTAAATGGCTTTGTTTTTTTACATTCGTATTCTTCACATTCAAATCATCGGCTTTCATTTATTTCTGGTGTCAACAACTTATAGTAGTCGAAGAACGAAACAAAAAGTTGAAACGTAGCGAAAGGAAAGTTTTTCCTTTTACTAATTTCAATAAAATTAGCCACTTGCAAAGGTACAAAGCCAAGGCCAAAAAGAATTATGGCTCGATATGTTTTGATATTTCCTGATCTTTTTACTGAATGAACCTGAGATTGTTTTCCAGTCACAGTTCCACCAGTAGTTTATGCATCGTGCAAGCTGCAATTGGTTTCTTGGAATATGAAATGTCTCCCATAATCCTTGCTGGTCACAGCTTTGTGGGTTTTCGGTGACTTACTTTATTGAAATAATTATATCGTTAATTCACTTTAGGCAATAATTCGTGTTTAGAAATTTTGTGCAAAGCACAATTTTGCACGTTCATTCTATGAAAACTACTTTGCTTCATTCTAGTTCACAGCAGACTAGCGGATGCTGACCAAATCCGTCTTCTATAGTACATTCGATCTTCAACTCAAAACTGTTCACAAAAATTATGACTATAAAAGTTATGAGAATTATCTTCTATATACTTAGTAAGAACAGAATTGTGCGCCACCCCTTAGTTAGTAGAGGGGACAGCCTTACCAAATATGGAAACTAGAACAGTATTGATAACGGATGCTAAACAAAACGTAGGTTTTTCATGACTACTTTGAGTGATTTTCTATACTACAAGTTGCATGATGTCTGCAAATAGTAACTCTGTGCAATATTTTAGTTTCTGACTTCATTCGATAACACTGCCTATCTTTTGTTGCATTCATATAAATTAGGCACCCCACAGCATCATTCTACAAATGCAAACACTGCTTTCATAAATACCGTTAGAAATTGCCGAAACATTTGGCGTTTTAGAATAACTTCAGTATAGTTTTTCACTGACATTGATATTTTCAATGGTTCATCTGTTTATTGTCTTAACCTTCCCTTCAGCAGTTTGCATAGTCCATGACAACTCAACCTCGAAATTCTTCCACAATACAAGTCCAAAGTTCTTTTCTACTTCGCATGCTCGAACTGACTTCACGTGATAACGTTATTTGAGCATGTGGTCGCTTTTCAAACTCACGCGCAAAAGGCTTTAAAAAATTCGAATATTTTGCGGTTTGTGCTTATGCAAAGAAAGAGATATTAAGGTATTATGGATTTCATGAAGACTTAGAAGCAGTTTAGAAAAGGTTTTTGAGTTTTCGCTGTTTTGTGGGTACTGTTATTTCACTGGCGTCGGTTCACGTTTCTTTCGTTACGTAACAAAATGTCAGGCCACACATGCACCAAGACCTTGAGTGATAGCTACACAAGGTCAGTTCTAATAGTTTACATGTAATATGTTTGAACAAATCATTTCAAGAATTTACAAGCATGAGTTGTTGTAGAAGCCCACCAATTAGTTACACTTCAAATCAGCCCTGGAGCTCGAACAACATGATGACTTTTGATTTTGTAAAACTGAGCTGGCGTTCTTCTGCCGTTTTTGTTACAAGGAAGAAAGACGTGTAAAAGATTATTTTGTGTGTTTTTTGGACTCGTGAAATTTCTCATTTTATAACAACTGGTATCACACACTGGGATTTTTTCATAATGTTTCTTTCATCCCTTCCTTCCTCTTTCTTTTATCTTACAAGGCATATATCTAAAAAAAATTTAGATTTTATCTTGAAAACAACGCGGAAATGAAATACTCCAAGTGATAAAGAAACTATAAATTTGAATATATACAAATGAAAATAACTTGCTAACTGTGACTGGCTCATACACATCTAACTTAACAACTTCCACAAAGAGGCAAGTAGGAAGTGAGCTCACGGAAGCTGTATTGGTTTTCCATAATGACCAAGGTCAGAACTGATGTATAAAACTAGCTCTTTGCCATCGATCTCGTTTTTTAGCCTTAAGTTGCAACGTCTCAAATCGACAGTGCCGTCATGATGGGGCAAAAATTAGGATTATTTCGATATGAAAAATTTGAGATGTTTTGGAATCAATTTTTGATTTTTGTGGCTAAAGGAGTGCTTCGGGTAAAGTCAAAAGCGGGTCTGAATGACGTCGACATGCAGAATGAGGTTTTGTTGGCACAGATAATGACAGGAGATAACATCGTCTTGTGATTTCCGAGCCAGAGATTTGAAGGTTGAAATGTTAATTGTATGCTTGAAAACCAGTTGGATTTACTGTTCATTTCATTAGCTGCGAAATGGATGGCTAGATGAATGGTAGGAAAAGAAAAAGAGATTGATCGCGCAGAGCATTCAGTGAGAAGGCAAAATAAATGAAAGATAGAAAGCTGGAAAAGACTCGAAGGGAGAAAGGAGTAAATGAAGTAGTGAAAGGAGAGGACTGGTTTGATAAGAGAAAATCGAACCCAGAATGAACTGTTCATCCCATTCTGTCTTGTTTTTTTTATTCATTTCCAACATCAGGTTCTCCAGGATATCATCTTCGTGGTGCTTAGTTGTCGATCTTCTCACCTCATGCTCTTCGATAAATGTTTACAAGAAATGAGTGTCTTGAAGTACTATATGACGCTATGCTGTCATGAAGTACTTCTTCCTAAAGTGATTTGCGAATACGAAATTGCTGGATAAAGTTAATTCAGTAAGCTTGACATTTCTTATCCGATAGGTTGTTGCGTCACTGTGAAAAGGCACTAGTCTACTAGTCAGAGATGTAGGCCTTTCTAGGCTATATTGAATGAAGCATGCTCAAGGGTATATGGAAACTCTGGCGTCAAATCATTCATCATGGCTATTGCCGATGTAGAGATTCAGACGTCAAACGATACGTATTGTACAATGAATATACTAGAAATGAAATACTGATTAGACTTTGTTAGTCAGCTTGGAAACATCTTCATGACGTTGTTATTCAAAACTGAGAAGTGTCATTATGGCTATCTGAAGAGCTCCCATTCGTCATATCTTGTATGTAAATGAGCCTGAATGAACAGCAAGTGAATTCCAAGCCCAAGAATAAACTAGAAACAATGATTAAGCATAAAGTCTTGATCATATTTTCATGGCGCAGTATTAAAGAGTAGTGAAGGATTGCCTTCGTGACGTCATGTGACGTCATCTAGACATATTTCCTTAAAGTGCTTTAAAATCTGGAAGCTTTTCTGAAACTAGACTGTTGTTTATAATCTGTAAAGTAAGAGGACTGATATTTCATTTTGGCTTTGGATGAAGGCAGACACGGTAAAGGAAACAGGAAGCCAAATTGATATTGACGTCAATGACGAGTTCTTGCCGAACATGATCGGCAAGACATCGGCAACAGCTGTGTGAGTCTTGATGTGGGCAAGGAAAACACCTACTATTCATTACACATACTGAGTTGGCAACATTTTTCCGTGTGAAATATCATCACCTTGGAAAAGCTATTTTATTCCAATTTCTTTCTGTAGATGTACTCAGTTTGAAATAGAGTCTTGGTTTTTAACAAGATTTAATGGACAGTCATTAGTTTTGCGGGGTTATGTTGTAGCGAATATTACCGGTCTTTGACAAATTTCAATGGAAACCGTCATTGTTCTTTTTGCATATTGCTCTTAAATAGTGTGTTCAAGCCCTAACCATTAACATCCAAAAGCCCTTTCATCGTTTTTCAATACCAAAGGGATCTGATGAATGATCTCAGTGCCATTCATAAAGTTGAGAGTTGTACGTCTTCTGTCGCCAACGCAAAGAGCACGGCAGCACGTAGTTTCACGGTAACGCGGCGCCACGAAAAATCACGGAACTCTCATTTTGTTTCCTAACTGAATCATTTAACTGGTTTTTGAAATGTAACTTTTAAAATAAATTAGTATTATTTTAATTATTCATGTTATGAATATTTATAGAAGGAAATTCTAGCCACGTTTGACCCGCTTCTCGCTGAAGCTTTTTCAGAAGTGGTTTTAGTGCTTTTTTTACAACAATTTTTTTCAAAACGTTTTCCTTGTTCTCATTTATTCCCTACTTTTCGCTTGTTTTTCGTCATTCTAGCGATACGTTGATATTTTAATTTCATTGATGCTCAGTATCAACTGTTTCGTGGATTGTGGCACGTATGTTGTGAAGTCTGCTTTGCTCGTCACGCAAGCGGAATTTGAATTCTAAGATTCTTTCTAGGGTTGTTATTCCTTATTCCTTTGTAGATCTGAAACGCTGCTACTTCCTCGAATACAGGAAGATTATGAAAGTCCTGAAACGAGAATACTTCCCTGATATCTTTCGATCGCGTTTCACGTGTTAAAAAACTGAGCGGAACAAAGAATTCAGTTGCGTGACCAATGTCGATTTCTCTTTACACATGTCGCACGATACATCAAAAGTGTTTAAAAAAAGTAGGAAGAAAAAGTTCTTGTAAAGACTTTGTTTTGTAATATTTTCTTAGCTATCTGGGAGAGAAAAGGTTGCGATTTTTAGAAATTTCTTTCGTTCTTTCATGGTAGTTTGGTTATAAACCTCTATGAAGAGCGAGAGTATAAGCGGTCAGACACAGCGTGTGAGGCACGACATATTTCGCGCCCTTCTCGGGATGTTTATATTATTCGTGGTTTGCGGGATCCAGAAATAATAAATGTCAATGACCAACAGAGAGAATATTCCCCATTATACGATTTCACGACTGGTTCAAATCTAGTCGTCATTTCAGAAACAGGGGATCAACCAGATTCTAAAGTCGATTACTGTCTTGCAACACATTGTAGATTCTAGGAACTTGGGATAACTGGTTATAATCGCTCTAAATCGGAAGATATGAAGAAACAGAATTATTTCTAAGTATGGTTTAATTAATGTTATGGATGTGGGGTACCAAACCCAGTATGAAACAAATCCAGATTTTTCGAACAACAACGAAGTGTTAAGACAAAGAGACGTTTCATTATCATAATTCTATAGCGACCGAATCAGATCGCAGTTACGAAACAAAAAACATTGCTTATGTAATGATTCCCACATGAAGGTCACCTGAGAGTGTGTCAATGCCAGCGCGCGTGCACCAATCAGAGCGCATGTTAGACACCAATCACGTGTACGATTACATTGTTGACGCAATGTATATAATCGAACTCGAGGTTTCCCTTAGTAGTAGAAAATTCAAAATTGAAGAAGCCGGTTGAAGCGCCGGTCGTCACACCAAGGGCGGAGTAGAAAGGGAGTGCTATTACACTATAGTCGCGCTCCAGAATCCCCAAGAAATCTAGGAAAATGTCTTCTACTACTTCTGAAGAAGAGAACATAGAATTTCTGAGACCTTATTTTACTAATATCAAGCTTGTGGGCACCGGTGGAAGTGGCGCCGTCTACTCGGCCATCGATGTAAAAACGGACAAGCGAGTCGCTTTGAAAAGGGTGAACCTACTAGACGAGCTCAGCTGTAAAGGAGCTCTACGGCAAATATCTATTCACAAAACGCTGCGTCATGACAATGTAGTTTCTTTAGAAAAAGTTGTAGGACCTGATGGCCAGAGACTGGATAGCTCGACGAATTTTAAGGAATTTCAATATGTATTCGTGGTCCAAGAACTCGTTGAGGCGGACTTACACAGGATTCTTCAAAGCAACGGGGCAATGTCTGAGGATTATCTTAAACTCTTTATTTATCAGCTTCTTCGTGGATTGAAGTATGTTCATTCTGCTAATGTTGTGCACCGAGACATCAAGCCTAGTAACATTCTCTTAGATCCAGAAACACTTCTTTTGAAAATTGGGGACTTTGGTCTGACACGAGTCGTAGACCCAGACTATGAACATAAAGGTTATTTAACTCATTGTCCTTCTACTTTATGGTATAGGGCTCCTGAATTGATTATTGAGCCTAATACTTATTCGAACGCCATAGACATCTGGGGAGTTGGTTGTGTTTTTGCCGAACTGTTACTGGGTAAACCCCTCTTCGAAGGAAGACACGAAATCGAACAACTTCAACTCATCCTGGACACCGTGGGCACGAAGGAGGAAGAATTCTTGAAAATTAACTCAGATGTTCCTGAAGAATTGTTCAAATCCCTATCTGAAGGACCGAATTCATCCCTGGCCAGTAAACTCCCTGATTTAGACGCTAAAGGTAAAGATTGTTCTTTGTTGATTGTAGTAAATGTGTTGCGGTAGCTGGAACACGAACACGGCTTCCGTGACGTAACGTAACGATATTTTAGTTATTTCCTATCTAACGAGGAATTAGAACCTCAGGAAACTATTTCCGTCATCAGTATCATTTCCTACGTGTTTTGCTGCGTCTGAAATTTCCTTTTCAAGAAACGGCTGTTTTTCCGCTAAAGAATAGGTGATTTATTCGTCTTGTAGCAGACGCTTATTGGCAAAGAAGCGGCCTCGCAGCAATATTCATACAATTTTTGGAATTTGGACCCAATGTCTGCAAGCGGAAATCTCGAAATGACCACAAATTTAAACAATTCAGACCAACGCTAACCAAGAAAAACGCAAAATGTGAAAGACATTCCCTACGAAACTAAAAAACGCTTCTTTGTATCTTTGTATCCAATTCACAGAATAAGCGGAATTTGCGGGGAAAAACATGAGTACAGGTCTATTTATAGCAACTGATTTACATATCTTATTTTACTTTCCAAAAAAGTGTTTTGTCGTTTTAATCAAGGGGAATTAGTATGAAGCTTTATAAGAAGGAAAAGTGGACAATTGTGCGAACAGGAAATAGTAATTTTTGCTAACATTGGTTTCCATGGTATGAACTTTGTCGTTCCTCCGAATAGAAGCGTTGTTGACAATGCCGCCTACTCAACTAGGAGATTACAAAGTCTAAAAGTTGTGACTCTTTAAGGTGTCTACATTTACTCAGCATTATAGGATTTATCTTAATCTTTTTGCTCTCCGTGCAATCTATTTTCTAGTTTATTTTGAATTTTTCGTTTTTCAGGAATGTAAAAACACTGTAAAAACCGGACCAACTCGATGACTTAACATGCAAATCAAGATCTTCGAAACATTGCGTCAGGGCTATTTCAGCTCCCAGAAATTTCTCTCTTTTTATCGTAATCCAAGTTACAGCATCGAATTTCATTTTTAGTAGCGGTTCTGAGAACATTACCTGCTGCGCCAAAGATTTCGCGTACACGAATGCTGACTCAGATAAAGTTGTTTCTATATTGCTAACCAACAGCGTCAGAACTCCCATTCTTTGAATATCCGATGAGTTTCAGAAGCGAGAATTTTAAATTGTTCCAAATTAAGCAACAGGAACAGACGCTCATCAAATTTTGATTGTTATGACGCTCAAGACCCAAATTTATCAAAAATGCTAATGCTCTTCTATTTTCGGCATCTCCCAAACACTATCTTGTACTACGCAGAATAATCCTTGAATTTCCAAAAGTGTTGAGTGGATTTTATAGCCTCCACTAGGTCAGAAATAATTAAAGAAAACTTGATGAAACGGTTTCATTTCCTCGGCTTGTCTTGTTTGACTACCGAAGTGATTAGTATAAAAATGCTCGTTCCTGATTGGACCAAAAACAAATGGATTATTTGCCAGCTGAAATTTGAATTTGTAAAGCTAAGGCCAAGGCC
>JAABNW020124886.1:0-13694 GCA_015164035.2 Radianthus crispa | reverse complement strand
CCGGTGACTTATTATTTTTTTCGCCAAAAGAAGAGCGGGAACAACGGGCGCGGCCCCCCCCCCCCCCCCCCCCCCCCCCCCCCCCCCCCCCCCCCCCCCCCCCCCCCCCCCCCAGCCTACGGGCCTGGCCTCGGAGTAAGACTAAAAGATATTCTTCAGCTGTATCTCGTTGCCTTCATGATCACTCAAGTGTAGTTGGTAAAATTTGAATAAGGTATTATCAACTTTTAGTCATGAATTCTGTATTGTGCATATGCACATTGTTTTTGTTTTTAATATATTCATGATTATTAATTCCTAGTCATTGATGTGAAACGGAAAAATGCTTCCATTATTTAATAAAACAGAATCGAAACTACAACAATTTGCATTCGTGATGAGCAACATGATGAACAACGTGTAACTCTCTCATTAATCGAAGTTACGTCAAACATATTTGTGATATCTTGAATATATCCATTAGTCCATCTCTTAGCAACATATATCTACAATGTAGCACGAACTTGCCTGTCTGCTCGTCTGAATAGAGATATTCATACACCAATATGGATGCCAAAAGAGCACTCGAAGAAACACCAGAAGAAGGAGAAGAAGAGGACGACGTGGCACCCTTGCAGCAAACGAAGACTGATGTCATCGGATTTCTTTGTTTCGCCGTCCTAACGTACATCGTCTACTCTTCAATATTGATCTCAGCACAAGATATCCTCGCTTCGACTGGTATTCCTACGACCTCTATAATCCTGTGTTTCAACACTCCTTACTTCGTCATGACGCTGCTCCTTCCTTATTACATCGACAAGCTATCCCTGATGAATAAAGCTGTTGCCTCGTCTGTCCTCTTTGGTTCTGGACTCCTGCTGATAACACTTATTCCTAAACCTGGTCTACGACTCTTTGGAGTTATTGTATCGTCTCTGGGAATGGGGACTGCTGAGATTGGTTTCCTTTCTGCGACGTCCTTGCATCAAGATTTGACGATACATTCCTTTACTTCTGGGACTGGTGTTGGATCTGTCATTGGTACAAGTTATATTTCAGGTAATTACAGAAGTTTTTAATAATTCTACGTGGATTTATTCGATGTTTGCTGTTTGTGGGGAAGTGTGATTTGCATTTTTTTGCAAACGACTGTGTCAATAATATCTTAACTCATAGAAAAGTAAAATCCCAACCAAGATGGAAGTATAATCCATATAAAAAAGAAGCAAAAGAATTAACAAAATTAGTTGCAACTGCGTAAGGTTTACGAAGCAATAAGACAAATTAATAAATCCCGCCATATTCATCAAATTTTGAATCACTAATGAGAAAAAGCATTAAAGAATCACTGACTGAAAAAACGAGGTTCATACGACTAGCAGCCCATGACGCGTAGACTGAACCGAATTGGTGTATGGGTAACATTCACTGAAGCGGTACCTGCATTTCTGTTCAGACTTGTCTCGGGTTTGCAGTAAAAATTTTTACTGGCGAGCAATATTTTTTTATTTCTGTGTATAACAAAACATTTCGACCTTTAAAGTACTATCTGCGCTTGTATATGTACCCTGCGAGGAGGGTCAGAAGAAAACCTCTGCTCGCGGGGTATTGTATATGTGGCTGTGCTTATATGCTTATGCCACCAGAGATTTGAACCTTTTTTAAAAATGATACTAAAAGAAATGACTTGGACTTGAAAAGAAAACAGCATAATGAGGATGATGTTTCTTTTTTGTTTGCTCAGCTATGACGACTTTACTATGCGTCAACCCTAAAACTACCATGCTGGCCTTGTTAGTAATCCTTCCCCTCTTCCCAGTCATATCCTGGATAATAACAAGAAGCCACTCTTCTGGACGAGACGTGGCCTCTGCAAGTGGGCATAACGTGGAATTCACACGCATCGGTGAAGAGTCGCGTGCTCACGATCTACACATTCATCTGACCTGGAAAGAGAAGTTCCTGGCAGCCAAAGATAGCTTGTTCTTGGCTGTACCTCTATATATTGGGCTTTTTTCTGACTACCTCTCTATGCAAGGTGTCGTTACTACCATCGCATTTGAGAATTCGCCATTTGATCCCCGGGATCATTTCCAGTATTATACTCTGTCTTTCTGGCTAGGAGAAGTCATTGGCCGTTCATATGGGCTTGTCATACTCACATTCAAACCATCTTGCACTGTCGTAACAAAGAAGACCTGGATTCTAGCGACGATAATTGCTGGTAACCTGATATTATTAATCTGCGCAAGCTGGTATCGATTTCTACCGAACTTTTGGTTCGTCATAGTCTTGGTCGCCATTACAGGAATGACAGAAGGAGCCCTCTACCTGAATACCTTTGCAGTGGCGGGAAAGGATGACCACGCGCGCCATAGGGAATTTTCCCGCGCTTTTTTGACTGCAGCGTTGCAAGGTGGCATCGTTACAGCCGGTTTAATGGGTCTCTTTGTTGAATCCCGACTACGAGAACACTGCCGCATTGATCTCCACAAAGGTGAATTTTGCTTCACCCGCCAGGCCCATGGACAATGGAATTCTACATCTTCATGTTTAACTTGAAGTAAGATCACAGTACAGTTTTTGACACGACAATTATGTATCATCTATTTTATACTTTGGTAATCATCTAGTTTACATTTACATTTACCACCATACGAGCGTGCCTTCTCTCTTTACGCATTGTTTATTAGAATTCTGAAATTTGTGAGTATTGCACACGTTATTGTTTTTCAATTGTTATGTTATATAACTATATCACGAATAAAAATTGTTAATAATTATTTATGAGGTTATTCACTCAATGTCATTGTTTTCTCGATTGTTATATTAACAACTGTAATAATGAAAATAAATAGTTAATAATAATAATTAATGAGATTTATTCGTTATTACGCACCAAACTATTTGCGTTTCGTGACTCGTATTATGTGATTTACTTACGTTTGCTGCCCATGAGGGATTATAAGCTTATCTATATTAAACATGGATAATCTTTTTTTGTTTACGAAACAATACTATCGATCAAGCAAAAATAACCTTAATCTCATGCATATATTAGCAGGAGTTGTTTGGTATCCTTAGATATCTACAGTCGCTAAGATCTTTCGTAAGAACTGTCACATCCATAGACAATCTTTTGTTCGAGCCGTTTTTCACTCCACCTCTTGTTTTCCTTTTTGTTTCGTTCTCCGCTTCCTTTCGTTTCGCTTTGCTGCTTTCCTGCGCATAGATGCTCGATAATGCAAGAGGAGGTAAGATATCAGCTAGAGGTCTCTCTTGTACCTTCTCTTCTTCCACCCTGGACACTCTTCTATTCTGTGCTTCCACGATTCGTTGTTCTAACACCATACTTTCAGATTTCCAGTAGTTCCGTCTGAATGACCCATTTTCTGGACACAAATAAAAAGGCTTTTCTTCGTACGGTTGTGGTCTTGGTTTTGCTTTTTCCAGCAGAGATAAACTTTCGGCAAGTCTTCGGATATCTTCGGTAGGAAGTTCGGCTTGCTTGCTCGAGATAACGTCCGAATTTTTTTTTGCAAAACGAGGTGAATTTGTTACCGAACATGGCAGACTCGGCCTCTTTTGCATCAGCTGCCTTCCAAGTTGTAGTTTTCCTTTTTCCAAATCAGATAAACTTCCAGAAAGCCTTCGGAAATCTTCAACACTGAGACCAACTTGCTTACTGGTCATGAAATCAGAATTTCGTCTCGCAAAATGAGGTGAATTTGTTACCGAACATGGCAAAGAACTCGGCAGACTTGCCCTCTTTTCAAACATATGCCCCCCAAATTTTCGTGCCGCAAGGGGGGAATCCAATGGGTTGTTTTTTTGTTGCAAAGGGGCTTCAAAATTTCTTGGACCTCGTGGTTCACTATTAAGGGTTCTTGACCTTGAGTGGCTTGGACGTAAACACAGTTGATCGGCGTCCTTTGTTAAGGTTCTCACACCCTCACATGTCGATGATCGCGCGCGGTAAAATCGAGAGCTCAACTCCTCGTCTGAAGCATTCAACTTCTTTCTGCTAGTGTCCATCTTGTTTGATGTAGCTGAATGAATCATGTAATTGTTCTTTGCTACAAATGTTGCCAGTGGAATCTTCCTTCAACTCTTTCTTCGTTTTCATGTAGTTCGTGTGCAACTCAGTGTCGTTAGAGTGTTGTATTAAGTTTTATAACTTCTCTGTTGTTGACCATCACACGAACGAAAATTGTTTGCAGTCAGTGGACTTCGAAAAAAATTGTTTCACATCAAAGAAGTAGAATATTTCAGTGTCCAACTTGTGTGAAGTTTTCCTTTAAGACTTGTCTCCAATTTTGTTTTACAAAACTAGCAATTCCGTGCTTTGGCTTGTAAAGCAGTAAGTGTGAACGTTCGTATGGTGAATGGTTCAGATTAGGTTGTTGCTACGGGCTATTCATTGCTAAGGGCCTCGAGCATGACTAAGGTACGTGTCATACGTGATAATGAAGCTTAAGAGCCTTTATTTTAAGTCATATAGTCATTAACTATGATTAGAGATCAGCCGCCACAATTCTACCGTCATGCAATAAAGTGAAATAGTATGTAAAAGGACAACGAAATGGGTGGCATGGGTGACGTAGCGGTGAGAGCGCACGCCTCTCACCTCTATGGTCCCGGCTTGGGCAGATGTGTTATTCTCTCCTGTGCCACGAGGGTTTTTCTCCGGGTTCCCCGGTTTTCCTCCCTCCGTAATATAGCAACATGTGAGTTGAGAGTTGTGTGTACAGAATATTTAATGTAGTGGTAGTGTGTGAGTGAGTTAAGTGTCCCCAATAGTGCGAGAGCGCTAGAACGACTATAAAAGATATTATTATATATCAAAATGGGTGTGTTGAAAAATAAGCGTGATTTTTTAGCGTGTACAGTTCTGCAAATATATTCCGGGGTTGGGTTATAATCAAAGGATGAGGCTGTATCATTGAGCGCTGTTTCCAGCAAAAGGTCCGTAAAAGCGCTTCAAACTGGCTTCAATCTCAGCAAGGCAGCAAAAGGAACAACAAGCTATGCCGGTGTAAGTCACTTTAATTCATCAAAACACTAGTTTTACGTGATGGCGAAATTTACTCGTAGCGCTGATAATCACCTTCACTGAATATAACTTAGATAAACTGATATCCTGACTAGACACTAGGACTACGGCTGATATTGTTCTACCATGGCTGAAATGTAAATAGTAAATATGCCGTGGAGTATACTGTCGATAACCAATCGTATCATCATGTGCCGTGAACACGATAACCAGACCAATCGATTCCGCCATAGAAGAATCTAGTAGAACACACTCCCTCAGTCCCGACCTTTCTATACTGTTTCTACGTCACGCCATAATCCTTTTATTGAACAAAATATCAAATCACGCATTTATTTTTCTGCCTTTCTTCAGTCCAAGAAAGTATTTGATGCAAGCTGCACTAAAGAAGAATATCCAGTTGTTAAACTTAGCATTCGGATTCACTAGTGGAATCTGATGAGCTGCATTTGTCTTGGATCGTGTCATGGATAGAGTTTATCACCATTTTTCCCTTTCTTTTCTTTTCGTCGAATAAGTAGGTACTTGATAGGTCTCAAGTGGTGCCTCATCTATGCCAAGGCAGATCCTTCTTGACATCTTAGTTGATGATGGAAAGTTCGTTTTATTTGATCGCTCCTACAGAGAATTACATAGTTGAATTTTTTTCTCTAATCAAAAATTGGGTAACTCAATTAAGTAGATAATTCTTAATGCAACTCGCAATGCACGGCCGTACTTGCGGTATGGAACACGCTTCCTTTAAAAACCAAGAACAGTGAACTATCTGAGTCTTTTGCAGCACAGTCGCTAATAACTTTAGCTTTGACTCTTATTTTATAGTTCATTTCATTATTTGTTAAATTAGTCTTTATTGTTGTTCCTTTTTTCTTATATTTTCACTTCTATTAACCGCCATCTGTATTTTCCAGACATATCTTGTAAATAGTTTTCTATCACTTATAATAATTATTGTAATCATATTGTAAATATTTCAGCGCAATATATGCACATAGATTTGTCCGCTTTATAAGTCATTAAATTATTATTAAATTATTTTTATTATTACTCTGCATTAATAATCTCTTAGGGTCGCATCAAATGGTACCACGTCCTTCATGGGATGCTTTGGTATCTGTAGAATATTCAGCCACCAAAAATCAAATTTTGTATCCTAATAATTGGACTTATCAAAGGACCTTCCCACACTATTAGTTCATTCTAAGAAAAAATATCTAGCTTTATTAAAAGAGAGTTAAGCAATTACAATCAAGCTTTGATTTGCGCACTTCCTCATTCGCGGTAATAGTTGATCGTAAAATAACTATCCATAAACCTGCAGTGTCTTGTGGAAGGTTATT
This sequence comes from Radianthus crispa, assembly GCA_015164035.2. Classification (NCBI taxonomy): domain Eukaryota; kingdom Metazoa; phylum Cnidaria; class Anthozoa; order Actiniaria; family Stichodactylidae; genus Radianthus; species Radianthus crispa. The sequence continues at coordinate 7,319 of JAABNW020124886.1, read as the reverse complement.
CAGATGAATCTATACGCATTACCAACGGAACGGACACTTGAAAAAGGTGCTTGCAAGAGAGCCAAGTCAGTGCGCAAGTTTATGGACTATCATTCATTCAATGTAACGTTGACGTCAGTCGGTTATTATATCCTAGCTGTTTCCTGTGCTGCTTTCAAGCAAGTAGTGCAGCGTGTTTAACGCGAAAACCTTATTTCAGTATTCTAGATGAACAAATAAATATTGAACTCTAACAATGCACCAAATCTATAGCAATCTCCTATAAAACTGGGATATTTTTTGCGCAGAAAGCAAGGCTGTCGAAGTTGCTTGTTGAGAGGTTACGTGAATCCAGTGGTATGCTCTGATAGATGTCTTTCAATGTCAAGATCCTGTTACTGAGTTCAAGATGTGACAACAGAACAAGTGCGCGCAAGCGATCTATTCGCGCTTTATTCCTGTTGACGCAGCAGCGATTGTGAAGAAACTATGTAAACAGTGATTCCACTGGCTCTTGAGATTGTCATGGAGAGTAATATCCTACCAGCTATATGATACCTTGAGAAATGGATAAAACGATCGTGTACACTCTACAGAAGATTAGACCTCTTGGGCATTACTAAGCCAGAGACCACTTTAGAGAATTGTTCATTCTGTTGCGCTGTTCATGGGGAAAACGCAGTTCATTCAAGTAACAATGGAAAGGAATACTCTAAGAGCAACTACTCCTCTGGTATCAGATAAAGTAGCAAAGACCATCATAGCAAGAAATGCACTGTATGAGAAAGAATTATCAGACGTTTACAAGATAGTCGAGAAAGAAAAGAACTACTGCGTCGCGACTTTTGAACAGTCGAAGAAAGACCTGATAAAAAGCGGCATAGGGAAAGAAGAGTCTGCTAATGGAGCGAGCAGGAAAATCTGCATCCTCGGGAAAGACAATTCTCGGGCTGAGTTTGGAACTGAATCCAGAAGCAGAAGCTCTTCATTACCAATGAGTTTGAACTTGAGACGCACAAAGCTGCTCTTGAGTCGATCCTCGTCGCTGTTCATTGAAAACAATGAAAAACAAAATGGTGAATTTAGAGAGCGAGATTGTACTTCGATGTACGGAGGATACAGACCTCAATCTCCCCTACTACGGCAACGTACTGCGCAGACCGTGCATAGTCCTGACAGCCCCACATCAGAAGTGCGTTTCAACTATCTAAGATCGGCGTCATTTCAAATAGAAGACAGCAAAGACGATGTCTTTGAGTCACAGCAATGTGTGTTCGATAGTCAGAGTCTTGGATCAAGCCCAACCAGTAGTCAGGCCTCTGAACATGACATCCCTGAAATCCTTGTCTCTGAAGTTGATAACCAACTGAACGAATCAGCCCCGCAGCGAAAAACCTCTCTAACAAAACGAAGCTACAGCACAGGGGACTTGCAGAATGTCCTCTTAGACTCTAAGCAGCAATCACCTTCACCTTGCTCTTCGCCGCTCCTAAGGAGAACATTAAGCTCTGGTATCAATTCTGACTCTCAGGAAAACCTTACAACAGAATCGAACAACAACAAAACAAAGTATGGATCACTTGATGAATCATTATTTCAAAGATTTAACGATATGTTGCCCGTGGAGGCTAACATACCTCAAAGACCCAAACCAAGACCTAAGGTTTATACAGAGGAACCGTTTTATTTGCGTAAGAAATGCGTGATCAGACGTTGCTTACAGAATAAGACAGACTTGCCAGTGAAGCCAGGAAGTCTGCAGAACAAAGAAAAGAACGATCCTGTCGGGGAAAGACCGCTGGCTGAGATTTTACCACCAATCGCGCTGCCACCTATCTATACACAGCAGGGCATTAAACCAAAACCGAACGGGAAGGAAAGTGAGAGGAATAAAAGCAAGGCGACTGGAATGAATAAAAGAATGAATGCAAAAATTGATGTGAATAATCCGAAACTGACTGAAAATCTTAATGACTGTAGGTATTTACGAAGTCAACTGAGGCGGACCTTGACTCAGTAGATCGATGAACATTGTTGGCAAACCTATTTCATTTTGTGAAGAGTTCAATGCATGTAAAAACTCTGGAATACAAAAAGAATAAGGCCTTATCAGGAGTAAATAAGACTCCGGCTAAAGTGTCGAGAGATTATTGATCGAAATCTTTATGTAGTGTACCTAGCTATAAAGTAGAAGGACCAATTTGTCTGTTGGCTTTTCATTTAGCTTCAACTGGGTGCAAGGAAGGGCGATTATCAAAGAGTTTTTAACTTCCAACTAGTTTTTTCTGATCTGGCATGCCGATGAAATTATTTCTGGAAACAAACCGAGCGCGAGCTTGGAGCTCAATCTGTCATTTTAACTTTAGTAATAAAGGATTAATTACAAATACAATATAAGGCGTAGTTCTTGACCCCATATTACTCAACCTCATACAAGATGAGTCCCTTACCAACAAATGCCATCAGGCATGGTTAACCAGTAAAGCAAGCTGCAGATATATATGAATATGACTGCTCAGTCACTACTAGTAAACAAGGGCCCTGAATAGGAGCGTGCTATCATACATGTGCATACAGTGTTTCTTTTGGTTAGTGCCTGAGGCAAAATTCCTCATATGTCATGTAAACATACCTAAGTATCTTATAAACTATCTTGAAAAAGTTTGATGTTGCATGTGCCTGTGAATAAGTAAAGAGTAGGACGCATATTTGGCCTCTCTTCACTTTATATTATGATTCTAGAACTATGTTTTGGAACGTTTATTTCTTCTCGACATAACGCAACTCAATACCTGGACCACAACATACAAGTCTTCTCATTCTTCCAATTTTTTTATGGCCATAAAAATCATCCCATTACAAGGATGATTCTGTTACAACAGGTACAAACTGCTTACGCATTTAGTCAATAACATTCCATAGTTTTAAAAGACGTAAGCAGTGATAATAAGATTAGTTTGAACAAGCTGTAAACAATGTGGTTTTCGTTTTTAAGGAGATGATAATGGTTACAGGAATCGACTCGAAGACCTTTGGTACAGGGCGTAGTCTCTTGTTGGGTGATATCCCCAGACCACAGGACTATCTGAATTTTGACCATTTCATTCTGTCAGACAAAATCAAACAAACAATCAAACAAAAGTAGAAATGCCTTTAAAAGTAGGTTTGTCTTTTTACAACCATAACTTTCTCTAAGGGGCCCTTCCGTGATGAGGTTCCTTGCAAACTTGTTAATTACATACTCCATGCATTTACAACACACACACACACAATAATCAACTCACATCTTGATTTTACTTGCGAAACTCTTCAAGGGAAAGAAACTGCGGTATGAAATACCGGGAAAACTTAACGTTTGAAGAAAAATGTTATAAAGTCTCCATTCTTCTTCTCACCATTCGTGACATTCGAGTGGTCGCTGCCCTGATTGATGAGTGTTCGGAGCACATCAGTTGCAAACCAGTTGAGCATTCTGTGTTTATAGCTTCTTCTGTTTTTGAAAGAATTGCAGTATAGCTGGCATTGTTATATAACCAAACCAAGAATGATCAAAATTCACTGCGTATTGATTATTCCAGAAACTTCTTTCTGTCCCGCGAAACATTTGGCAAAATCGAACAACCGTTTGTCGGAACAGATAGCAAAAAAACCGCTAAAATGGTAGTCTTATCGAGATTAAAGGGTCGGCACGCTTGAGAAAGGTCGAAAACCCTAACACTAAGTATTGATAAGCTGGCGGAAAGTGCTTCAAGGAAGTCTGATCTCAGAGGGAATTTTAATCAGTGGATATATAGACTATTTGGCAGGAAATATTTACTACCACTAATTTTTTTCCAAGAACATGATCAGCCTCTTATTCAGCAGAAATGACCAGTAAAACAACTCATAAAACTTTATAATATATTTATGGCAACACGCGCGGGAGAAAAGAAAATCTGTATTTCGTGCGGAAACTTAAAGGGAAGATGTAGCATTTTAAAGGAGAATACGACTGGAAAATAACCATACGATAACCTGGTCGAATATCCGCTCGATTTTCTTAGTCGATTTGTTGTACCTGTAGTGCCAGGAAAGGCTGGTATGAAGGTGACTGGCTACTTTTGGAAATAACATTAAACTTTTTTAAAAACTGTGATTTTCCGAAGTGAAATTTAATGCTGATTTCAAATCTGAAAAGAAAAATTGGGTGTCTCGAGATACTCGTTTTCGAGATATTCAGCATTTAATGGACAATTACAGACATTTACGCGCATAAAATTGCACCACTTAGTCTATTCGCAGCCGTCCTTAGTCTCGTTCCATTAATGATAATGACGCAGACTAAGGACTGCGAGGAGACTATGCGCCACTCACATTGACGAGAAAATATTAGAGCGGATAACGTAACAGCTGTTTGCAGCCTAAATTATTGCTAAAATGATAGCTCGTGAACAACTCTACATTACCAATGGATATTTTAACACAAATGCAAAAATTACTGCTATTTTCATATTTTATCTTCTCGTTGCAATCAAAAAAATCTTACGATGAGGAACAAAAGTGCCTACAAAAGTCTTTTTTCTAATGTTCTAGCATTAAATTTATTTTAAAAATGATATAATGTAGATTTTTAGACGTTTTTTTTTCAAATGACCATATAAATAGTATAGAGTCCTGTTGGAGGCCAAAAGTGTATATGGTTTCTCAATAAAATTTCTTTATTTATTCAGCGGTTTTCTGTACGCGCGCTCACCTTGGGCTCAAATCAAACGTTCAAAAGTAGTTTTAGTTTAAGTCACCTTAAACGATGTGGTCCAAAGACTTTTTTATGAAGCGAGTTGTACTTATTCATTCTGTAAAGCTTGAGAATTTGTGGATAAGAATGCGTTCACACCGCGGTTTGCCGCGGCAAATCTTCGCTTTCTTTTCTAAATTTTTTCTACATCGGAGACCCGGAGGATTCAACGTATGATGACTGCTTCACCATTGAAATGCTAGGTTGAGACAAATCACCCTATAAAGGATCAAAGTCTGCAAAGTGTCGTTAAAACATTCCCGCGAATCTAACCTTGGAGCGAATTACTCTTGACCGTGGCGTCGCAAGGAAAAAAGTCACAAATAGCGAAAATTTTTTATCACAATCGGAAGGCCAAGTGATCCTCGGAAGGATAATCGCAAATTGTTTTCAGCAGTTTCACAGCCTACGATTTAACAGACCTTGGACTTCGGATAGACAGACAGACAGTTCACTGACAGACAAACAAATAGTGACGTAACTGTGATTGACTTCACAAAAAAACTGAACGTGGCACACGTAAAGATGACGCATTCGCTGCCTCAGGCATCACAGCCGTTGGGGCAGTATTACTTTCATGAAGTCGTGGTTAATTAACGTGTCAAGTTAACGGCCGGCTTCACAAATTAGTTGGTGATAGAGGCTGTTATAGTGCACTCACAGCCCAACTTTCAGTGCGCTTGTACGTCATCAGACATGCTAACCTAATATATTGGATGATGAATGACTAATGTCAGAGATGTCGGCAATTCAGAAATTCTAAAAAAAATGTTTAATTCCCTTCCAGCAAGTGTAAGAGCTTCACTTTTTTGCTTGATGTTTGTCTTGATAGCGAAATGTGCCCAAAGTTCCAAGCTTCGAGTGCCGAAGATCTACATACCCCGACACCGCTATCCCTGGAGAAACTTAGCTCATCATAACGCAATTCAAAAATTCATGATGATTAGTTTAGGATAACTAGATTTGGGATTATTGTTTTTCTTTCTTTGATGAGAAATAAACACTCAGGCCCACAGCTCCAGAAATCGAGTGCTGAAGCATCCTATGGCATTACGGATACGCCAGAGATTTCGAATGTTTTTTCCTAGGACGCACCGTATTCTAAGACTGAGACGTACTCTATTTTCCTCTTTTTCTTTTTTCCTCCCCCTTCCCCTTTTCCCATTCCCATAACATTTTCTGTTTCACTCGGAAGTCTGGTACCTAATCGATACATGATCAGGCCTGGCTGCTTAGTACCAAAATGGCGGACGGAGCGCAAGTTTGCATATAAAACCATTCCAAAATGCTTTCCAGAAGGGCGTTTACATTTTTAGTTAACTCTAGTCGATCCTTAGCATCGGTTACTTGTCATATAAGTAGTTTATGTAGAGAAAAGAGCGGGATTTTGTTAAGAACTGAAGTGGTATCACAAACAACCAGAGCTCTGTCCTCTTTTCGAGGTGGGGAAAAAACGCGTAAAATATTGGCTGAAAAATTAATGGTTTACTTCCTACTAACTTGAATATAATATTAATTACTGCTTTTTTCATATGATATTTGAAGGAGCTTCAAGTATGGTTGTCTTTTTTATTTCTTAGAAAAGAAAAGGTTTTACAAGCGTGCAGGAGTTGAATCATCTAATGGTAACCATAACAAAATGTTGTGAATTATGTATGCCATGTTCAACACCTTTAATTGCGCTTGTGATGATATTTTTCGATGCAGAAAGTTAGCATTATCATTGGACTAGCTGATATGCAATCATTTATAATTAATACCATCTGCTGACAGGAGGGTACCAGGTAACCCTTGACGAAAGAAAAGTCAAAACCCCACATGGGAACCCACTTGTGCTTGTCAGTGAACAGCTGGCCATGGCAATAGCAGCAGAATGGAATATGCAGAAGGATGTCATCAAACCATCAAATATGAACTTGGTCAGTAAAGTAAAGTCCCATTGGAAAAAAACACCTCTCTTTGGGAATTGAATTAGAATTTCAGATTGGGGGAAGGGGGTATGAAGGTAAGCTAACGGGGGGGGGGGGGGGGGATTTGGCATTTTTTAGGGGTGGAAAGGGACCATGAAGTGTGCTTATACTATGGGGTAATTCCAATAAGATTCCAATGTCACATCCCTCAAAGTTTTTAGACAAGCATTGATTGTTTTTATTTAATTCCAGACTAGCCTGGCCAATACAACCATTGACAAACCAAATCCAAGAACTAAAGAAACTCAGATAAGGGATGTTTTGGAGTTCCTTTGCACTGATACAGTTTGGTAAGTTCTTACTATAATACTTTACTGCGAATATATGAGATTCAAATTTTACTGATCCACTATGTAAATTGGCAAGTCTGAGCCTCCAAGTTTGATTATAGTATACCATAGTTAGTATACTATATTTTCAAATTCTAAGCAAGCCCTTGTAGTGTCCCAGTGTTTCTCTGTTGGAATCCCATGCCCTAGTAATGGTAAAGAGTGTAGATTAAGAGTAAATGCATGAATGAGTGAGTGAATAATTAGATATATAACCAATGTCTCTTGCATGCCCAAGGGTGGATCCAGCCAAAAATTTAGGGGGGG
>JAABNW020124553.1:0-13707 GCA_015164035.2 Radianthus crispa | reverse complement strand
GTTAGTCTCTGGTGCATCATCCTGTATAGTGGTACCTTCAGCTGGTGGAGGGGTGTCACTTGAATCTAGTAAATAAACTCCACTATTAATGAGATTGCTAATGCCTGAGCTGTGCAGCCTGTAGTAAAACAGCCAACAATTTTGAGAGTTTTCCCACTTCAAAATTCACTAAATTCTTTTAGTATTCCCAGCTTGACATGAAGGCTCTTGGTATGATGAATTGGCCCATAAGTCCACATGCCTACATTTACATATATCTTCAGTGAAACAAATCCTTACCTGAAGTCCAGTCCCAGACCCTTTTTAGCCTGCTCCATAGAACAACTTGTAGTGGGGCAAAAAGGGTCCAGAAGAACTTACATACACATGTGTAGCATCATCCAATGAGAAACGGTCATTTTTGGGCCTCAAATTAATTATTCTACTTACATATCAACCTTTACCATTGTTTCTTATGTTTATGTAATTCTTACCTATTTTTTTATATCGCTAATCCAGCTTGACACCTTCAGACATATTTTCCTTCCTATGCATGCTTAGCTCTTCCATAATTCAATTCTTTTTAATGTGTTTACAGCTTAGCGGTGGTGTGTGCTACACATGCACATGCAAATAGCCTACTTTCAATATTCTGGTCAAGTGATCATGAACAATGCAATTCAAAATGAGGCCCAGGGGAAACCAAAGAATATATTAGGATTATCCTTTGTTTCCCCTGGGCCTCGTTTTGAATTGCTTTGTCTGTGTCATTCGACTAGAATATCAAAAGTGGGCTATTCTTCTGGACCCTTTTTGCCCTGCAACAAGCCGTTCAATGGAGCAGGCTAAAAAGGGTCGGGGACTGGACTACCTTACCTGTAGTTGTTTCTTCTCCTTGGCTATTTGTTGGTTTTGGCTTAATCTCTGTTTCTTTAGCATTTTCTTCACTCTCTTGAACCTGTGCTGGCACTTGCAGTTGGTCATTGTCATGACCATCTTCAGATTTCTCCTCACTTTCATCAGATTTAGGGGAAGCTTGCTCAATTTGCTCTGCTGACTGATCATTATCTTGGATATTTGTCTCCTTTTGATTTGATTCGTTTTCTTTTGTTTCTGCTACTTCTGTGTTACTTATATCTTCTCGGTTTGGTTCTTGTGCTTTTCTTGTTGTTCTAAATAGAGATGGAAATAAATTGACATCTAAAAATTAGAATTGATAAGAATAATCACTTTCATTTAGGCAAGCAGCTAGTTAAAGCAAACACATTAAGACAATTGTAAAATTTTCACCCATTGTTACCACATAACACCACTGCAACATGTCACACTGTTGGTGACACTGGGAACTTATTAATAAATATCTCACCTGAAAAAAGACTTTGTTACCAAGTTAGTAATGGCACTATTCTTATCAGGAATCCTAAATGCCCTACTACCATCACTGGATGTATTTTCTTCAGAACTTGGAGTTGTACTCTCAGAAAGAGCATCAGTTGTCTAGAATTATAAATTGGTCAAATATTTTCAAGTCTCCTTCACAGCCATTTTCTGGGTCAGTCCTGAGATCCCTCCAGGTTGTGGAGAGGGGCTGGGAGATCCTGGGACCAACACAAAGACTGAGTGCAGAGGAGACTAATATTTTCAGATTTCATGGATAATATAGTCTTCATTATTGAGATGTCCTGGTCATAATATGAGGAAAGTATAGTCCAGAGCTGAAACCACTTTTCTCACTAACTGGTTTCAGTTATCATTAATTATTTTTTATCTCAGAAAAATATTCACCTGATTCTCTTCAATCCACTTTAGAAGTCCATCAAATGTAAAGGTGGCCCATTGACTTGAATAGTAATCATTTCTTTATGAACAAAAAATATGAGTAAGACTTATTCACACAAGAACTCGAAGTAAAGGGTAGAAATCAGAATGAAAATGCTTGAAAGCCTTTTTATTTTGAATACCTGTCTAGATGAAGAACTTTCTGACCAACCCTCGCTAATGCTGCAGCCACTACCGACTCTGGTAAACCTAAAACACAATTTGGCATCAAATCTAGCATCTGTATAATACTGTTTATATTGATATCTCTGCTTTTCCTTCTCAAAGGAGCAACGAAGATCAAAGAATGGCAAGAACTAGGGAGGCATTAACAGATGAAAAGATCATTCCGTTGCCAAGTATTCACCATAAAATTAAACATGATGTTCGTAAAATCCCTATTGTACAAAATAATTCCTTTTACTCCGAAATCAGTGCCCGATAAATAGCGTCTTTACCCGTTCCAAGAACGATAGCATCATATTCTGTAGGGAAGTCCTCCTCCATCTTGGAAATCAAAACAAATAGTACAAAACAGCTGATTGGGTAAATCTAACAGTAAATGTCATTGGATGACTTTGACTAGTCTTCACCAGTCTCCTCTCAGTTCGAGTAATTGACTTCTTCGAGGAAAGTGGAGGAAGAGCTGGGGTTCGTACTGAAAAGTATTCGCAAGGCAGTTAAATACTTTGTGATCGCATTTTAGAAGTTTATTGTTAAGTTCTTAGGTTGTTAGGATGTCCAAACTGGTAATTTTCGATCTTGGCGGTGTCGTGGCGACTAGTCCTGTATTTATCATCCAACAATTCGCATGGGAGAAAGGCATTCCGAGGTCAGTCATCAGAATATTACAAATTCAAAATTTAATTCAAAATTAATTTTGAAATAAGTGTATTGAAGCTGTGTACGATATGTGGTGTACGTGAAATGCTTTCGGTTTGTTTTGAGAAAAATGCTGAAGCCTTGCTGGCTTGTGATATCAATAGGTCTCTAAGCTTAAATGTACAGTAAGACTTAAATAAACAAAGGTTTTCGACATCTGTGAAGTTTAAATTTCATTGTCAGTGAAAATCCTCAATGTTGGTAATTTTTTCTTGAATTCAAAATCAAGAAAATGAAAAGGTCATGCCGTGAAAATTGCAAAGCCTTTTGATTTATTGGTGTTAATATTCACAGCTTTTGCGATCAATCCTTTAAGCTTAGCTTTCACTGTGTACAAGCATGGCTTTTGGAAAGGTGACAACCTTTTCATGATTTATGATGAATGTCGTTTTGACGACAATCAAAGTCGATGAACCGATGCGAGAACACCAATATGATGGGGTTAATTATGTAATTGAATACCATTTCTTTCCAGTTGTAACAGTGTGGTTCTAAAAAATATATTCCATTTTTATTTTTACATGTTTGGGTTGTCAAGGACCAGTAGTCATTACTCAGTTTTTTTTAGTTAACCCATATGGTTAACCCTTCCAGAGTTTTCTTTAATGTAGTCATTACTATTACACAAAAAATGTTTGGCCCAACTTTATTTAGCATACAAAGGTTTTTAGCCTCCCCTCATTTCCATCAGCGTTCCCCTGATAACAACTGGTTCTATATCTCTCCACCCCCCACCCCTCACTTTACAGGTCATATGCATATGAAAATAGGAATAAATCAGTCTTTTATTTTTTCATTAGTCAGCTGCTTCAGAAGTTGTTTCTTCCAAGTGATGAAAGGCACCCAATGTTTCAGCTAGAAGTTGGTAAAATATCTTTATCACAGGTACAGGATTTTTAATATTTTGTACTAGCACAGTCACATGTTTATTGTCAGGGTTAGTAGAAGGTGCATAGCAAAAAAATTGTAATTTCTAATACATTATATAACCATATTTCAACATAGATTATCATTGTTCTTGCCTTTAGTTTTACAGATTAGCTGCTGACCTAGTTCTAAAACTAGCAGATGAGGAAGGTATAAAACTCCACAAGGATTTCAGTATAGAGGGTCTCTTTAAAAAAATTCCACAATCTCTGAAAGTTGTTCCAGAAATGCTTAATGCTTCTGCTGCCTTAAGAAAAAAAGGTAAGAAAACTAGGATACGATATGAAATGTTGTGAGGCAATGTCTAGCTTGGGATATGATACAAATATATGTCAGATGTAATGTCTGGGACACAATGTCTGGGACACAATGTCTGGGATTATCATGATAACAACATGCTTAAAATTGCTGGTTGCTCAATTTGTGCTATATAAATCAATTATTATTTATATATATTTTTTAACTATTCATCTTGGCAATTATATTGCCACTTCTATATTGGTTTTATATAGGTATAAAAACCTGTATTCTAACAAATAACTGGACAGACGACACAGAAACTGGGTTGCAGGTGTCCAATCTTATGAGGCTCCGGTATTATTTTGATGATATATTTGAGTCCTGTAAATTAGGACTACGTAAACCTGATGCTGAGGCTTTTAAAGTTGTTTGTGAGGGAATGGGTGTCAATGTCAATGAGGTGAGTGATATCTTTACCTTAAATTTTATAACATTTGAATAGGATACAAGAGTTAACTTTGATCAGCAGGTTTAGATTTATCATTTGTATTTCTTCTTTTTTACCCCAGGCCATAGTTTTGGATGATCTGCCAAATAACTTAAAGCCAGCAAAAGAATTAGGAATGACTACAATTCTGGTCAAAGATCCTTTTTCTGCACTCAAAACATTAAAGGAAACTACAGGTGTTGATGTAAGTAGAGGAATGACATCTAGAGGATTAAGGTTGTCTTTGATCAACACAGCTGGAGGCCCATAATCTCTGTCAAACATTTAAATAATAAATCATGATGTTTATTCAAGGTGTTTGCTTTGCATCCTGTTCCACCATGTTCTCCTAATGATGTTCCACATTGCTTTGTATCATTAGCGGTAGGTGACTCACTCTTTATATTATTTTCATAAAATCATCTACTTCAGTGGGATTAAGCTGTTCTAGCACTCATCTCTTTGCTATGTGGTTCATGCTTAGGGCTACTGGTTCAAAAAATTTATGGCTGGAAAAAATGGGAATTTAGTTTTATTGAAGTGCAAGCCCAGGTGGCATAACATGGAAAGGGGACCTGGGTTCCATTCCCAGACTCAGTGTTTCATGCGAGTGGAGTTGTTTGTTGATTCTCTCCTGTGCCTTAAGGGTGATTCTCCCTCTTTGTCCCTCTGCAAAAATCAACTTCTATTCCAATTGGAATTACAATGGATGAATAGCCACTCTGTAGAGGATGGTGCTAGAATGATATTTCTATTTTTTCATTTGTGTTGTTTTCTCCATCACCTTGAGGGTTGTCCAGTTTTCCTCCTAGCCTCCATAAAAAAATATAATTTTTAGATGAATTATATGTATTGCTCATGTAAATTGTAGATACATTATAGGGTATAGTTGTAGATAAGTTATTGTTTCTGCATTTTATTTAAAGTGTAACTATTAATTGTGTAAAGCACACATTAGGAAATGTCATCTAAAGGGGATAATGATGGCTATAAATATTTGTACAAGTTTATATTAGTCTAGCTAAGATGATGAAAATAGGTGTGGCATGTGCAGAGGCTTTATGATATTGGTACTTCTTCCAGACTGGTATTAAGATGCATTACATAGATGTTGGTCAAGGTCCAGCTGTTATCCTGTTACATGGATTCCCTGAATTCTGGTACATTTGGAAGAATCAGGTAGAAATCTTCAATTCAGAAGTAAATATCATAACAGGGACTGCAGAACCATCTTCAGTGCGCATGCAATTTTATCCCGAATTTCTCACCTTCTTTTGTTTAATCACGAACAAAAGAAGGTCAACACAAAAAGAAGAGGAGAAATTCAGGATAAAATCACATGTGCACTGAAGAAGATTCTTAAATGGTAAAGGGGCTTCTTATAGCCTGCCATTTTAGTAAATCTTTCCTGCAATTTGGTTACTGTGGTATTTATTTCAATTCATGCAATGTTTAGGTGTCTGTATTTTAATTTTCATTGCATTTCTAATTTTAGATTCCAGCACTTGCTCTGGCTGGGTTTAGGGTGATTGTTCCAGATCTAAGAGGATATGGCCAGACAAGCAGCCCACCAGGTACTACACTGGTAGATGATCAGGAATTAATTAATAGTCTGAGACTGGGCACCATTTTCATCCTGATCTTTCTCTGTAATTTAATTTGTTTTAGAAATTGTTTCTTACACCAGAGAAAATATTTCAAAAGTAGGTGTTTATTATTATTATTATTATTATTATTATTATTATTATTGATTATCGTCATCAGCATCACCATTTTCCCAGCAATTCCCAGCAATTATTATCAATTTCTTTCCAATCATCATCATCACATCTTAATCTAGGTTATTTCCATCATTTCTGCAGGATATTATTGCACTTCTAAATTGTCTGGTAAGAATCATGAAGATTAAGTGTAATGATGGGTTCCAGAGGCAGCATCACACTCTTTCTATGGTTTCTTGTAATTGATCAGCTGATAATGCTTCACCATGGTCTTTGCATCTGAGATGTAATGGCATAATGCCAGCTTTTACACTTATCCCTTGCTCAATGTCACTTTCTGGATCCCTGGTCCCAGAGGTCTCACGATGATAGACATTGGTTCACAAACCATTTTTGTCACTTCCCCAATGTCATCATGCACCTGTGCCTCTGTATTTATGACTAATCATCCTGGCTCTTTGAATAGCTTCTGCCTCAAGTGACAGTTGTTGGTCATGACTGGGGTGGTGCAGTTGCTTGGGACCTCGCTCTTCACTTTCCTGACAGAGTACGGTGAGTGGAGCTCAACTTATGGAGGCTTTCCATTCAATGAAAAATTCCAGATCGAATTTCTGGAAATTCTGTTGGTCAAATGGAACAGGTCACAAGCCAGGTAGATGATATGTGTTACTTCTACAGGTATCCTGTGCAAATAAAATGATGGACTTTAGCTGATAGCTTATCTTAAATGAGATCATACAAAACAATGAGGATATTTTTTTCAGTTTTATTGAATAAACTAACCCATAATGAATAAATGTTTCACAGAAAACTTTACATTGTTCTTGCATAATTCAACTCGGCTGTTTGGTGGGAAATTGTTGCAATTTTATATTCACTTCTATTTGACATAAAACATGTTTCAAAGTCTATCATGAGCCTACTGTTGAGATTTTCAGCATTTATAGTCTTGTATCATTGGTGATTCAAGAACAGTGCAGCTTCATCTGATGAAAACCTCAAACAAGCTGCATTAATTATACACATGCAAGTTGGATGTCATCTTGTGTTTGCAAGCATGCATAATGAGAAAGAGACTGGAGAAAACCTGCTCGATGACAAATGGAATGCACATTTCTCGAATTTCCAGAATTTCCAGGAGACAGGAATTCCTCGAGATGTATTCCTTAACTTCCAAAATTATTTTTTCCCTTTTTTGTGTTCCACTGGGTTATGTATTCCTTTCTAGTCAATGAGCACATGGTTGTTTCTGGACTTCCATTTTTGATGTCCAAGATCACCACTCTATTTGGCCAACCAAGCCAATTCTCCTTTCATTGATGAACAAACTGGCAGTGAGCTACACTTTAGTGGGTAATAGTAAAGCAACAGTTTAAAAGTTTCAGTGATTTTTTGCTGGCAGAAATTGTAACTGATTTGTTGTATTTCAGCCATGAATGGCAGAAAGGTGATTCTCTTGTCTCCCAGTTAAAGTTCCTTCAGTTGCCAGCAATAATTTATTGCTTTGGTTTGTTTGTAGTGCTGTTGCTAACATGACCCCATACAAACCACCCCACCCAACAGAAAACCCTCTGAAAGCTCTCCAAGCCAAACCAGGAGTTTTTCAGTATCAGCTGTACTTCCACAAAGAGGTATGACTCAATGCATGATTCTCCTGCCATTAACAACTGTGCATCTAACATTATGTCTATTAGGCTTTGACTGTACCGTCACAGCATAGGTCAATCACAGCAAGGCTAGGATCCATCTAAGTGAAAGCCCAAGATCAAATTGGAATCAAGAGGTTGATTTTTGAGGAGGGAGGAAAACAGGAGAACCAACAACTACAACTACTCACATTCAACACCTAAGTCTGGGAATCAAACCTGGGTCACTTGGTGAGAGGCAAGCGCTCTCACTGCTGTACCACCTGTGTTTCCCGACACAAGAGTTCAAAATGTCTGCACATTTGCTCCAAGTCCTTTCTTCTTGTTATTATAAAAAAGGGAAATTTGACTTTCACACGTGCCTCAACAATGCATTTTACAAAATGTCAAAACTTAAGAAAGGTTCATGAAACTTATGGCTAATACTTTCAGGGTGTCTTTATTAATACAGTAAATTCTTCCTCTCACAAAAGTATACCAGAGAACGTTTTTGTATACTTGGAGAAAACAAACTTTTTTCCCTTTCACTTCTTAGAAAATGTGCTGATATGCACACACACACACACCCAGACATTTTTCACTAGTACATTAATTGTGTTTCCCATAAACAATGCATTATGACATGATCACCAGCAGTCCTTTAATTCCTTATGTATTGCTGCAGTGTGAACCACTCAGCTATGATTTAGACCTCACTAAATACATGCCAAGGTACTGCTTTAATGACAAATATATCACAGGCACAGATGACTCACTAATTATGACTGTTTTTTATAGGGAGCAGCAGAAAATGAATTTGAATCAAATTTAAGAAGATCATTCATCTTGTTTCTGAGATTTTCAGAAGATCAGGTATGGCTGCATGGCTGTTCAGATATGACTTTCCATTTTTTCAGATGGTGATCATGGGTAGTATTTAGAAGGTAGCGATAGAGCAAATTTCATATGAGTGGGAAATGGACCGTAAGAGTTACGGTATAGACACGGCTATGTTACGATAAAGTAAGTTTACAGTGCATCACTGTTATGGTCCTTAGATTACGGTCCGTAGTTACAGTTACAATATGGTCCTGTACGGTACGGTCAGTTTCCCACTCATACGAAATTCACTCTATTATGATGATGGTGATAATCTTTAATTTCTTTTTGTTTTTCCATTTATAGATAATAGGGGATGAAATTTCCACTGGGAATGTTCTTGAAAGAGGTAAAATATTATATAGTATTATATTTCTTCATTCCTTTGGGGAGGGGGGGGGGGGGAATAGGATTTGAACCCAGAAAAAAAGAACTCTCCTGTCAACTGTTGCTTATTTTGCTGTACAGTTTTACTGTCAAACAGAACTACCAAACTTTCATTCTTATGAAAGATAAATTTTGATTTAAACAATGATTTTTTTCCATTAACCTTCATGTTTGGTAGGTGGAATATTCAAAGGCTGTCCAGAGAATGTGCAAAGAAGTTCCTTGATAACAGAGCAGGATTTGGATTATTTTGTAGAGAACTATAGTAAGACAGGCTTTAGGTTGGTATCATGTTAGTTGATTAATGTGTCTTTTCCCCTGTACACCAATCCACACACTCACTTTTTATCAGTTCTTTCTTTCTTTCTTCACTTCCTTTACTGACATTCCTCGTATTCTTCCTCCCTTTCTTTCTTCTTTTATTTCCTCCTTTCCTATCTTTCCTTCTTCCTTTGTTCTTCCCTTTTTCTTATTCCCTTTTTCTCTTTCTTTCTCCATTTATTCCTCCTACTTTCTCTCTCATTTTTCATCTCTTGGAGTTTGTACAAAAACCTATAGAAAATCAACACTACGTTAAACAGAAACGTTTGTTGCATTAGGGGACCCCTGAACTGGTACAGAAACACTGAAAGGGACTGGCTTTGGAGTTTAAAAGTTGTTGGAAGAAAAGTAAGCTCACACTCAATGTTTTTCCACTTCTTTTGCATTCCCTCTTCACATGCTAATCATGGACTTCTTGTTTTCCTTGACTATGTAGATTCAGCAGCCATCGTTGATGATCACATGTGGCAAAGACCCAGTTCTTGTACCAGCGTTGAGTGCACACATGAAAGATTGGGTAATAAAAGATCTTGTTTACTGGTAAAACTTTACTTGGTTGGAGCTGCATGCTTTATGAAGGCACACAGCATGTCTGGAGTTTTATTTATATTCAAAGGATAACTATGATTTCCTCTATACCTTCCAGGCTGTCAAGCTGTCTCAAGTGCATATAGAAGAGTCAGGACACTGGACTCCACTAGAGTGGTGAGTTAATGTGGATTGCTTCTTCGTTTGCATTATCGCAGAATATCATCATAGTTATTACATCAGCCACCTCATTTACCACCTTCATATCATCAGCATTATTCCCATTATTTACAATCACCATCATCATCTTCAGCACTACCACCAAATGACTGTTGTAACATCACCATTTCATACCACTTCCATCAACAACATCATTCCTTATCATCATCACCATCATCACTACCCTCTTTAACATCATCATCCTCATCAGTGTCACTGGGGATGATGGTGACTTCAATTCTCTGTTCTCCATCTTTTAATATGTTTTCCTCTCTATAGTCCACTAAAATTGAACTCTATCCTTATTGAGTGGATAAAGAAACTTAAGGAGGGAGATGATGCCTCAAAACTCTAAGAAAGGACCTACTACAGTAATGAGGACTTGCCTATGTATCTAAGGCTAGTATCATCAAGTCATATACTGTAGATGTCAAGAACACATTTTTACACTCCAACACATATAACCTTGAACACCAGAGCAAAGTTTTTGATTTAGTTTTTGACAACTTTAATAGGTCCTTTGTCACTAAAACCAATGTGAAATGAGATGTACAAACACCACTTGTGGAGACATGTGAAAGTGAAGCTCTGATACTTAAGTGGTTAAGCAACTTAGTGCCCATTAACATATCAAAAACTTTGCTCTAGTGTTCACGGTTACGAGCATTGCACTGTAATACTTGATCAACAAAACAGTCACCAAATTCATAGATTAAACAAAAAATGCTTACAAAATTGAAAAAGGGGAAAACGTTTCACATGGCTGTAGACATTGGCATAGAATGATGGTTCCAACCACTAAGCTCTATGATTCCTGGGGTGCATACAAGGAAGGCAGGTTCTTTTTGTACATCTTCCATACTCTTAAGATGTAAAGTTTCATGTATCAATGAGTTAAATAATTATAATTTAAGTTTCCTTGCATTGTGCAATTTCTGCAAGCATAATCATATTAAGATTTAATAGGATTATTTTTGAATAGACATTTTTCCAAAACAGCAGCTCAAAGAATTTGCATTGTTCATAAAAATTCAACTTTATGGAAAACCAATACCAGCGCTAAAAAGAGCACCACAAATTTAGTTCTCCTGGAAAGTTTCAAGGTGTTAGGTGTTAATCGACAGAGAATATACCCCCAGCCATACATTTGTCTGTTATTTTGGAGATTTTCAAAAAAATATTTCTCCACCAATATAACACCTAACACCTTGAAACTTTCAAGGATTACTAAATTCAAGGTGCTCTTTTTCATGCTGGTATTCCTTTTTCACTTTAGTTGAATTAAATTTTTGGGCACCATTTTGGAAAAAGGTCTATTTGATCAATTTTTATATTTTTTTACAATGAAATTCAGTGAAGTATTAATTACTTTCAATTGAATATAACAAAATGATTGCTGTGGATGTAACAAATGTTTTGATTAAAAATGATGTTACTTCCTGGTATTTTGTTGAAACTTGCAGTCTGTGCTTTCTCCAGAGCAACATAACAGACACTTATTGCATCCATCAGCACTCACAAACCCTGTTGACTAATAATTGACCAACAATTATTGATAACCTGTCAACAGGTCATTGCCATTTGATTGACAGTCATGTAACATACCACACTGTAAATAACAGCCATAAGTCAGCTGATGGTTATTAGATAGACAACTGTATGTTGAAGATTTAACATCTAGAGGCAGCAGAATTTCATTTTGCCAATGGCATTTCCATGTAGAAATATGAAAATGTTTTAATGGTTTCAAACCTTCAAAATACCATTAACTATCTTAACTTGGGCAAAGCACACTTGTTGGCTTCCATTATCAGGTGTATATATCATAATTACATACTTCAAAAATACACAGGGGACATGGCTTTTCATAGAGATTAATTGTTTTATTGATGTATTCTGTATTGATCTAATTCACTCGGAAAGTTCTCAGAACTGATCTTGACTAATCCCAGAGTTAACATTGGAATCTCATAATTCATCTAAAAAAATAATGACATCTTGGAGCAACATAATGAAAGTAAAATGCACCTGCAAAGAGAAGCCGATGATGAGGGTAACAACAGTTCAGACAATTTGGGTTGCTGATCTATGTTTAGCTTGTTGGATTCTGAAGATGAGATAAGACTAGAGAAAACACCTCCACCCAACCCTACCTAACATTTGAATCCAAGAATCCAGAGGTAAGTACACTACCACTACACCACCCTCAATTGAATCATTTTTGCAATGGCCATTCCCCTGAGAATGATGTTGTTATTTCATAGGTTTATATCATTTTGTCTATTTTTGTACTTGCACAAAGAAATAATACTCAAGGGAGTGACAAGTGTTCTCGAGTGGGAAATAGTACTTGGTAATAGAGCAAATGCCAAGGCTGAAACTGAGCATCCTCAAAACGATGAACTCATTCTATTTTGCTTCTCTTTTCCTGTGCCAAACCAGTTCACATCAAAGAAGTGATGCATTTGGCACACAGACTAGGATAGCATATAGAAGCAGCCTAGCTATGTACTGGATGATAACCTTATTTATTAGCATGGGTTTTTTAGTTTCATCATTGTAATTTTAGATAACAGGGCAATAACATGACTTAATTAGTCCGGTATATTGTGGCCTGAGCTGCAACTGAGGAGCAATGGTGCAAAGGATGCTACAAGGGCCACAAATAAACAATATGCCCGACAAAAGTCATGTCATTAATATACTAGGCCAAATAATTCAATTTTGCAACATATAACAAGAGAACGTACGATACATTCTCAGCCAATCATGAGTAGCGCTACTAATGTATTTGCAGCCTGCGTCCTTGCTAGTTTTGTTGAAGGCAGTTTATTATTTAGCCTTGTATATTGATGATAATCTTTAAAAGAATAATTAAAAATATTGAAAGCTGGCTACTAAAATAACAAGTCTATTATTCATGATTTCAGAGCCTACTTCCATTCACATGTTTTTAAATATTTTTTTCGTGGCTTACAGAATGAGCAATTTCTTAAATCACATTGGAATATTTCAGGAGAAAAGCATGGAATTTAGGCTTTCTATATTATCTCTATAGTTTGTTCATTCAAATTTCAACTAAAAATAATCCAATGTAGTTTAGACACACTAGATGTTTGTGAAATTACCCCTTTGAGCTATGTTGTGGCTCACTTGTGAGAGAACAAGTGGGTTATAACTTTGAAGTATTCAAAGCCTATGGTCAATGTAATTGTCTCTTGCAATGTACAGTATATGGTTTATTCAGAGAAGACTTTGATTTTATAGCATGAAGATTTTCTTTTTCCTGGTCCACCTTGAACACCATTTTTAAAACTTTAAATAATTCCTTTCTAGGTTTATACCAGTTTTTTTTTCCACTCCTGGAAACTCTTGATCTTTGGAGATATTGGTAAAATATGCTTTAAGGAGCCCATTGAGGGTAGAATAGTGTCAAGAAGTTGCTGTATTTTCTGGTTGACGTCTTACTAAAGCAATAAGTCTTTTGACTGCCACTATCCATTGGTTTACCTGTAAAAATTCACAAACCAAGAGGTTAACTCAAGGAAATTCAGATTTTGAGACCCATAAGAATAATAAATAAATAAATAAATAAATTGGAGGTGGCTAATCATCCCACACTCACAGCTGAGAAGCTGAATATCGGGGGACGCAGCTTCAACGTGGCCGAGCCGAATGCATACAATGGCGCCTC
>JAABNW020124442.1:0-13708 GCA_015164035.2 Radianthus crispa | reverse complement strand
ATCGGCAATACCAATTGGTGACATTTTTCGATTTTTAATTTTAATTGAAAATCCAATGGACGAAAACCCCCCGGACCCTTATACAACTAATTAATTCCAAAAAAAAACAACCTGTGCCCGTAAACGGACCATACCCCCGAGACATCCACAGAGCTGAGGCGGCGTATGGACTTCAGCGATTATGTCCTTCTGCCTTTATTACCGAGATGGTGTTCTAAGCCCACGAAGGGTTCAGGAGAGACGCTAGCCGGCCCCCAGACCATTAACAGTCAGCGTCACCCTGCCTACAGGGTCTAGTTTTTTTTTAAAGATACTTTAATGATGACATCACAATATAAAAACACTTAACATTTATATTAACTTTTTATCTGACCTTCAACAATCGGATATGCACTAACGATAAATCAGGCCTTTCATTCCAAATAGGATGAAGATGCGGCCATGTTGGATGACCAGATTTTTTTATTGTCCTCCAATATATTTTTGGTAGTATATCTAAAATCTAGCTATTTTAGAGAGCACGGTAGCCATGTTGAATGCCTCTTTTTGAATTGTCCTCCAAAATGATTACCGAATCTTAAGAATGATTGGAAGAGTTCTCTGGAGAATAATGCCCATGTTCTAGGATTAGCCTTCGACACGAGCTTTATATTATCCTTGAACTAAGATAATCGTGTACGTTTTTTTTTCGTGGCAAATAAGCACTGGAAAAACTATAATACAGATATGGCACATCTATTATACATGAAATATCGGAAAGTAATAATCTTAGCTAAACACGCAAATACTTCCTCATATTTGAACAAATGTATACATCAGTTGTTTAAAAAACGTTTGAAGTAACGAATGAGAAAGTGTACCATTCGTGCCATTCTCCGACTGCCATTCGTCGATCGTCCCTTCAAACCTTTTTTGAAACAGCTTTAAACAACTAGCAAAGGTTCCTTTTGGAAGGGATACGGCATATGATTACGAATATTTTTCCGAATCACACGATTTCGAAATTTATAATAAGACAAGAAACTAACTTGAAGGGAAAAGAACCATAGAATTGAATTGGGGGACAAAGGGTTTAATGCAAAAACCCAGTTAGACTCCAATCAATCCCACAGTCCCATGCGCCACGAGAGCGTTACAGTCAGTCTTCTTTTTATATATTAATATGTACATATGTAGTGACCTAGTGATTAGTCAACTTTCAGTCACCTGATTAAGCCATAGATTCTTTGTTGTAAATTTACTTGTACATGCGCAGTAGAAACAACTGATTCCACCTCTTTATGTCATCGTTTTGTGTCATATCATTGTTAATTGACGGCAAAATCACTTCACTTATTTAGTTTCAAGTTTTTGTCTATAGTAATGATAATTTGCGAACCAACATCCTTTATGTGTCATCAGGAATGCCATCAATCTCGATCGATGAACGTCGTCCGCCATTTTGAATTTACCGAGTCTGACAATAATGCGCATGTGCGAGATAAAACCCAGAAGTTTACCAGAACCCGATTATTTCGTCGAGCATGCGCAATAAAAAATAGGGGCTCTGGGTACGAGATTGGAATGCCTTTTTTTCAAGACAGCTGTGTGGAAGCATATGCTTGTCTTTTATTCTTTCGACAAAACAACTTGATAACAGTTCGCCTGAACTCAGGAACCAAGTAAGAATAGATGATAGGATTGACGCAGGAGTTAAAGTAGTGTAGAAGTTTGATAATATAAGGAAGCTCAGCTGGCATCCTTCTGCAGGATTTACAAAAAAATGTAATGACGTTCAAGACGTGGAACGGCAGCCAAGTGAAGATAAAGATGGTAGTGACTATGAATAGCATCAAGGCAAGGCGACGGTCGTTGTCGTTCTTCTTCCTGTGTTTTTCGACGTTTGCAAATCGGAATTTCATTCTTATACCTATGACTGGGTAGCTAATGCAGATGAAGATGATGGAAAGGCAGAAGGACACGATGAGGAAATAGAAAAAAACGTTGAAGCTGATTTCATTGGCAAGAAACAAGGATCGTAGAACAGCCATTAAAAATGACAAAACCCATACAACCGCAATCATATTCATGTAGGCTTTCTTGCCAATCCCTCTATGGATGGTTGGGAAACAGACGGAAAATGCTCTCTCTAGTGCAATAATCGCTAGCGTGAATATAGACGCACAACCAATGAATATATCCAGGACCTTAGCGACCTGGTACGGATATTCGTTCCAAACGGCGAACCCATGTTTACTGGCAGCTGCCAAGTAATACGTGAACATCGGTACTGCGATGACTCCTACCAGAAGATCCGCTATAGCCAGATTGACCAGGAAGTAATTGGCACGCATGCGTAATAGACGTTTGTTAGTGTAGAAGACAGCTAAGGTTAGGGCGTTACCGAGGACGATGAGCGCGTCGACGATGACGTAAGCTGAACACCATGCTATCACTTGAGATAGAGGCATCAGTGTCATTGCCACGAATCCGGTAGAGTTATTCATTTTGGATTTGGATTTGATGACACGCCTGTACACATGTAAAGATATGAAGTAACAGATTAGACAAGAGCGATACAAGATTAGAACATTAGGCAGGGGCAGCAGGGCAGTGTAGCAAGTCACATAGACATAGGGACAACATATACGCACAAGCTTGAATTGTGTGCAGTAGTGTGCTTTGTTGCTATTTCTAGTTTAAAGCCAAAACAAGATTCATAATAATGACGGTGAAAACGTTTCCATGTTAT
The DNA here is from genome assembly GCA_015164035.2 of Radianthus crispa. Lineage (NCBI taxonomy): Eukaryota > Metazoa > Cnidaria > Anthozoa > Actiniaria > Stichodactylidae > Radianthus > Radianthus crispa. Next base: position 10,977 of record JAABNW020124442.1, on the reverse strand, counting down.
TAATGTGGTCCTAAACGCACTAACAACTTCATTATTTAGGGAACTAGTTTCGTCCTAAAGTAGACTTCTTTGTCAACCTTAACACATATAAGTAAAAATTCGACTTAGTTTATATACGTATACAAGGCACGCGCAGTTTGGCTAAAGAAAAAGAATGACTTAGTTTAACAAAAACTAGCACGTGGTATTTTTACATAATTCCATTCACTTTTGTTGTTCTCGTCTAAAGAATTAGCTAAAAGAATAATAAACTTGTTTAGTAGGAAGGCTCAGAATCATGTGATGAGATGAGATTACATTTCAGTTGACACACGGCCGCTCACAGGTCGAGTATTACATTACCTTCGGTTCACCTGTTGAGTGTTTTAGCTTATGCTAGTAATCCGTAAAGCCGATTAAACTGAACCGATTTACATTAGAATTTCAGTTGATACTGAAGTGAACGTATCATAATCTTCAAACCAAACCGCGGATACGTTCTCTCAAAAACTGAAAAATGTGAACATATCGCCTGTAAAGTGCAGTGCGTTATTCATTCTTTCACGAGTCTATCAGTTTGTAACCTTTCTCGCCTATCTGTTCAATTTGCAATAAAAATGACTTTCGATGTGAACTTATTTTCAAACTGATTGTGATTATTAACTAATTTTAGTATTATTATTTTTACTTTTGTGCTTAACATTAGGCTTGTAGATTTCACTGAGATGTAACTGATTTGATGTATGGATTTTAATATTTTATGTAATATTTACCATGCCATACGGGATGTTAAACCCATATGTTTCATTTCTTTTTTTCAAGCATCTTATTTCAGTACATCTCAGTTTCATTTCCCTTAATGCATTAATGTGCCCAGCACACGACACGTATTTTCTCGTGTCAAGACTTGTTATAATTGAAAACGGCGTTAAAAAAAGTCTGGTGGCATCTGTAGTGCTTACTAGGTTCTACCATTACCACCAATCTAGTTAATAAACCCAAACAACTACGAAACAAGTTTTGATTGAGACAAGCAGAACAGATAGAAGACACTAGTATGGCAAAAAATAGTTGAGGACTATTAGGGCTGAACTAAACTTATTTCATTGTGGTTTTAAAGTAAAAACGATCTAATCAAATTTACAAGTAAGATAAAGAAGCTAAGTGATGTCTGTCTCGACTTCGCATATAAGATGATTTTTGAGAAAAAAGGAAATGTTTAAGAAAAGTTGCGCAAGATTTCTAAACGTCTTGTGCAGCATATTTCTTTTACAACCAAGTTCAAAGTTTCGTTTGCCGATCGTGAATCAAAGAACACGATTGAAAATGAACTGAATTTAAAAATTAGAGGACCAATAACATAAATTCTATCATGATAAGAATTTATTATTCATTTTCAATTCGATTTCTTTGATTGACAATGAGCGAAATGCTGGTCGGCGAACGAGACTTTGAACTTCGAGGGTCGCACTTCAGCGATAATGGTTGTAAAGCGACTGCTCTACAGGGTCAACTGGATAGAAGCTGGTGCTGCACACAAAGATGTTCATGTGACGCGCATTGTTTTATCGCGTTTATTTCTGGCTGATATAACCAGATAACGTAAAAACACAAATGATATAGCTTATGGTTTAAGTGCGTAACGCTAACGAGGCTCGTTCAAAAGAAACATGGAACCGGAAGAGTTCATATTTGGCTTGATAATGACGTTATGTAAACGTCGAAACGTCGTCTTTTTATAATGTTTGTAAAATACATTTTTTCGTTAAATTTTCTAGTAAAATGTTTTAACAAATTCCAATTTTATATATTTTTTTATTTCAAATTCCACTTTTATATATAAAAATATGGGATCCGCCTTTATCTGGGACCGAAAAGATCCATGGTCTCGTTTAAATATGGCGGACGAAATGTTTCTTGAAAGTATTGAGACTTATCACATGACCCGTACGGCCCTGCGCGCGCGCTTTAATAAAACCATTGGGGAAAGTCACGTGATGGGGGCCGGACGGGCTGACGTGAGCGGGCCGTACAAACCCCCTACTCGAAAGCCGTCCGGCCCTGCTCGGTTGCGTGCGTGCTATTTCAATCAAATTTAGCAGGATCTTTCAGCCTTTTTTTTACGATAAAAATTGCTAATTGACTGAGTTAGGTCGGGCCGTACGGCATGACCTCGAGCCAAATATTTTCCCGTCCGGCCCTCCCACTCAGTCAATAAGTACATATTCTCTTCTCCTTCCTGGGTTTGGCCTCTAATTGCTAGCATATGGCATGGGAAGATAAACGGCAAAATACACCATTTTTAAGGTGAAAAACCGTGATGGATTTAACAGCTATTTCATAATGTTTATGCTCTTTTGGATCGTCTATGCCAGTGCTACAAGACAAGAGCGAGAATCAGTGAATTCGAATTATGGGGAAAACAAGATAACAAGAGAAAGAGCTCACACTCCTTCGTAATTAGAAGGCCAATATGGAATTTTCCGCACAAAATTCGTCATTTCAAAGTACCTAAAAACCGTGCGACGAACAAAATCTTTCGGTATAAATTTGATGCAGCATAGAATATTTATACACAAACATTAAAAGTCGAGCGAGGACGGTGAGTTACATACATTTATTTCCAAGCTTTCTGGCTTTTTTTGCGTTTACTCCATACATTTTTCTTATGCTTGCTGACGCTATGTGGTGCTCAAACAGCGAACCCTACTGCGCATGTCGGTTCCATATTTCTGGCTATGATGTTAGTAAAACTAAACAATATGCTGCACAAGAGGACGTTTACCTTTGGTCATGACAAAATGTCTCATATGTACACATTAACTATCAGGGACGCAGAGAGCTTCCTAAGTCCTTGTTTTAGTTGCGATTGCGATTGCGTTTCTCTCTCTCTTAACGCTCCTCAGCTTTAAAACGTGACAACAAGTAACCTATAAAGGCGTCTTATACTACCAGGAATCAATTCGGTGCTTTCGAACTAGCTGTCAAAGTAAGGTTTATCAAGAAAAAAATGTTAAAATGACATTCTGAGCTGCGCACTGCCTTAATCGAGACTACAACAAGGTGTACCTTAAAAGAGATGTGTTTCTGCTTGACGTAGGAAAACAAACAGAAAACGCAACTGTAGTTTTACGGTCCTTCCGTCCATACTAATGACTGAAAACGGAATGAAACGTCCACCGGCTTTACAACCACATGAATACTACGCCCGATGAATAACATTGTATTTGTAACTTTAGGGCTTAAAAATAAAGAATTACTTACTATAGTTTTCCAAGTAGAACAGTTTTTTCTGTTCCTATATTAAACCGATCATCGTTAGGCTCCTTGAGAAACCCCTTGCGGTGAAGGGAATTTTCCACTGTAGAAAGAAAGTCTTCGAACCCGACAGAATTGTCTTTTTGAAGTTAAGTAAGACTCCTGTAGGTCTGTCCCCTGAGAGACTAGAGGCAGGTGATTTCAGAAGGTAAAGTAACAGACAATTCTCTTTCAATGGAATAATCAACAATGGAATCTCAAAACGACTTAGTATTGATGATTTTCCTGATTTTCAGACATGATATTCTATCGCTATTTTAATATTCATTATTCTTAGTGGTTTTTGGTATTTTATTTTGATTTTGATTCCGATGAAAAACCATTATACGCCATTCGACGTTCATCGCTATCACAAACACCGCTTCATGGCCTGTATATATATAGGTATAAATCTATTATGCGGTTTGTATAAAATTCAGTTATATATTATATTTTGTATTTCTTGTTAAATTTCGCAGATCAAAGTGATCCTCTAGGTGCTTTGTGAATGGTACGAACAAACTTATTAGTTCTTCGAGTTTTTCGCTAAGTCTCTTAAATCTATTCTTGTCCTACGATAACTACCAACCCAAAGTAAATTCTTATTTTGTCTTGTTTCAGCTCCAGGCATCAGTTTTAATTTGGTTGGCTAGTTATATAAATATATTCTAAGTCTAAGATAGCATAGCGTTTAAAGCCAATAATTTACTTGTGAAAGTCATGAAATACATGTAGTGTAGACAATATTTTGAAGACGATTAAAGATACCATACCTTATGTGATTTCAATCTCAACTCTGGTTTGCTTGAGGTCGATTGACATACGTTGCGTAAGAGATTCAAGTGTTTTGATGGAGCTCTAGATAAGAGCTTGTACAGTTTTGCTTATGAAAGGAAAGAATAGACATTCATATCAGTGCGAACGGAGCATTGACTAATTCCCGCCATGAGAGCGTTATGTTATCCTAAATCAACCAATCACAGCTCAGTATATTTATTACTAAAATTGACTTCGTAGACTTCCAAAACATATCTGTTTATACATTCCAAATTTGGTTTTTTCCTTTCAGTTTCATATTCTCTAAATCTCAGACTTGAAAGACTATTGGTTGAATATTGCTCTTAGTATCTCGATTTGCATGTCATCCACCTAGAATGGCAGTTGCTATGGCGATAATTATGGTCTTTGTTTTATAATTTTAACGTTTGAAGAAAATAAGTTGTTTACTAGTCCGGTAGTCCGTTTCAAATTCAAAGTTAAAAAAGAAGAAGAAAAGAAAAGAAAGAAAGAAAAAATCTGAACACGATTAGTTATATGTCATTTTATAGAATAATTTCAGCCATTTTTTGAATAAGAAAAAAATTATAAGCTCTGATTTTATCTCATTTAAAACTGATCCTATGATTTCAAAACTGTAAAAATATTTCGAATTTTATTATCTTATTTTAGAAAATAATTTTGAATACAATTTTCCTTAGGTTTTCTCTCGAACCTGAGACACTATCATCAATTATTTGGGCTTCTTTATTAGCACATTATTTTATTTTACATCGTAAGTCTTTATCAATTACAAAATTACTTTAGCTACAGTTATTATTTTCAACATCTTTTTCAGTTTAAATTTCAAAATATTTCTATTTTATTTTCATGAATTACAGAATTATAAAATTTTTCGTCCTTCTCTTACTTCCTTATATTTTGAATTTTGAATTTCTTTCTTTCGTTCATTATATTTATAGTAAATCCATTGGGATTCCATTTCCATTTTAGCTACGTCAATTGCTTGCTGTTAAATAACTTCACGAACCATTACTACTTTTTAGCGAGTTAATTACATCAATTTTTCTGCTTTAGAATAAAGGAAGCTAAAATTAGAGACAAAAGACGGAAACAAGAAAGAAGAATAACACCGAAACCATAGAAACAACAACCGATGATTGGAGCACGTACTTCAGGGATCATCTTATTCTTCTACGTAACCTGAATAATCATGTTCTTTAATTTGAACGCAGATAAGCTCCGAATAACTAATGTTTTCCCCCAAGCACACAGTCATTTGACTAAGTGAAACTTATTTTTTATCGTCCATTAAAAATACCTCAAAAAATATAATCGTTAAGTGGAGATTATCGTCTTCCTTGATGCACAATAATGTAGGTCAAGTACACAGGACTACATCTTGACGTTTTAAGAATCCCTAGGAACATTTCAAAAAGTGCCCGAGAAATATGGTTTGTATAAGTAAGCTGTTTTTTTTTTTATCTGGGTTTCCTGAACGTGACGCAAAGCCTCCAAAGTAATGCTCTCTCTGACTAGCAATAGTTCTTGATAGTTGTAATAGGTATGGTTTGAGTTGTAATAGGTATGAGTTGGCGCATGTTTGGCAAGTAGTTGTGGATTCACCTGAATAGCAGTGTAGCGAGAACCTTTCTCTGCTACATCAAGGTAGTGTTGGGAAATTTGAATTATTGAAATAGACAAAAAAAGACACTTTTTGAACAACTGAACTGATACAAGAGCAACAAAGCACAGCTGCTTTCCGATTCACGATCTATCCATATACTGTTCATTCGATTCATAGCACCTTGACAAAAGGACTGAATATTGTGAGATTAAGGATTTCAGACCCAACGGTTAAGCTGTAATGAGTAGTCATTTACGCCGGAGCTCACTTACCTTAGAAAGAGAGCAAATGCGCCTTGCTTTGATGATTCACTGGTTCAAATCTGAGAGTCTGAAGAAGTAACGCCGCCAAACCTACAAACATAATAATACAGCGTTAATTGGGAAGTCAGCGGAAACAGTAGTCAAAAAACAAGTCAAAAATAGATCATTATAAAGTAATAAATACATTAACGCGATTTCAGGCTGGCGATTGACTATAAATGAATTCCTTTACCGCTACTGTTCTGTGATGGTCAAAATAAAACTTCAGCAAGATGAAAAGTTCATCGTAAAAGATAGAACACTCATCGATATTCATGCTGGTATTGTTCGACGCGATGACGTTGGCTTGCAATAGATGACATTAGTGTTGATTGTGACAGCGTATTTACCCTTGTGTTATTGAATTTGTGTCACTCGACAGGTGGATGGAATAGCGGTTCTAAAACATCTCATTTATATACATGCTAGTGCTAGTGCTGTAAACACTGATCTCGTATTTAGATTGAAGGACAGACAGACAGACAGTGTAATATCTACCGGTGAGGGCTATCTAAGGCAGATTCTACGGATATTTTATTTGCGTATGATTAAATATTGTCAAGATCAGAAGAAACTGGCTCAACGGTTTAATTTAATCACAAGTTTTGACAAGCAAGGTAGAAGGATTAATGAAAATAATAATACTCAAGGAAAAGACATACAGTCTGACATAAAAATGTCAAATTATTGTTTTTGTACTTAGTAGTGCTAATTTAACAATAGAAAATATATATCTTATTAGACAGTTTGTTGTGGAATATGGCTGGATATTTTTACGAGTCACGCAGTATTTTGACGAGCCTTTAGGTGAGTCAAAATATAAGTTGACGAGTAAAATATCCAGTCATATTCCACATCAAACTGTCTAATAAGTTATTTATTACCCAGCGACCTCAAAAAATATAAGAAAAGACGAAGAAAATTGGTAATATTTTTACTCGTCCCAGTCTTACTCGTGCATTATTTTTCATGATAATAATTCGTTTTACTTTCGCTGTTGTTTTTAACATGCCTGAATGACGCGTTAATTTAAAACTGCCGTTAAAATGAAATAAGGCTTCGATCATTTGATAAAATATTCCAATTAGGGGGTCAAGTGTTGAAGAAGAGTTTAGTTTCCAAGGAATCAACGCGGTGACGTTGAATGAAGTTTGTAATCGAGTGTAGTATTGAACAGATAGCACACGATTTAAAAGTATGAGCTATTAAAAAAAATGAGAATTTGTTTTGTGTTACACGTCATCATTAGCTGTCAAAAAATGCGCAAAGATTGTTGCCTAGAATTCAATTTTGAAAATATATCGCAACTTCAAGATTCAGTTTCTATTTGGTATACTTGGTCACTTTGTGCGAGCACCAGCCACTTGGTAAGCGCAATGATAGGAAAAAGGTCTTGCAAAACACCCTCACTTTTCAGCATGTGGTAAACTGCCTCTTCTAATGCGCTTAGAAGAGGCGGTTAATTTGAAGCTCTCAGCTCGTATTGAACTGGTTTCACTAACACATTAGTCAGCTGCATCCGGGGCTTTTCATTCGGCATGAAAAAAACCTTGACGAAAGAGCAATTTCCAAAATAAATCCTTCCATAAAAAGATAGTGTTGTCGTTTTAGTATTGGATTGTCATGACAACTGGATGTCAGTGCGTGGGAGGAGAAAGGTAGTGGAAAGTGTACGTGGAGCTTTGGAAAAAATGTCAAAAGTATTTTTCTAAGAAGAACTTTAAGATCTAGGAAATTTTGCACATTTACATTGACATGATAGCAGTAATCTGTTGCAAGCTGAGCATAGTATTATTCTTTTTTTCCCAAATATTCAAGTTACATTGCAATCTTAAAACAAACTTAAGCTGATCCAAGATTGTGACCAACTCACGGATCGAGCCTTGAATAGCATCTGAGCTGATTTAAGTCAGCGCAAAGCTAATTCACAGATCTTCTTTACAGCTAAGATGGCCAGAACTACCCAGCGATGTTACGGAAGCCGAAGAAAGTCGCTGGAGAAATAAAAAAAACCCGTTGATCTTTCATACAGAGAAGACCATAAATCCAATCAACTCCGTGTATTGTATCGAGTATAGGAATTGTACCAGAAATTCTGCGCGAGCTGAGAGTCGAGACGGATGACTAACACTAAATAACCGTCGCCCCACCGATTCTTCGTTTGCAACTAGACGTCACAGCCGCCATGTTGGAAGAACTTAACAAAAGATTTTAAAATGAGTTCTTAGTTTATCTTTCAACATGGCGCACCTGCCTTTTGTTATTTTGCTCTCTTGTGAATGATTGCGGCAAACCAAGAATTAGTCTATAACTGCATTTTGTCGCATATTACATTCAACTAAAGAATTAGTTATTCAATGCCCTATAAAACAGTTCTAATATTAAAGAATACAATATATTAAAAATAATTAAGATTTTAAGTTAAAAGAAAAAAAGAAACCAGATGTGACGTGGAATCGCTCGTACAATCTTCAATCAAGATGTCTTGATAAATAATACATAACAGCTGACGACAGCCGTTACTTTCCCGCGCAAGGCGTCATAGTCACCCACCGGTAAGCACATCGTAAATACGTTCATTAGTTTCGTCTATTTTGTCAAAGTAATAGGAAAAATCGAACGGTCCACTCAATTCATTTTTGAGACGTATTGTGGATATTCTATAGTATTCATACCATCACTTTGTTTTCAAAGTTTCTTCCGTTTTCTTTACAACCACATAGCAACCGGATGACATCAATCGTGTCCGTTTTTGAGATTTTACAGGAGTACCGACACCGCCATGCAGTCGGGATGCATTAAGTACAAATCAAAAATGTCTTACGAGGCCTAAATGTCGTCCAGACGTTCAATTCATCTGTGCATAAGCGCCTTAGTCAGAAGAGCGCGCAGCCGTATTCGGGTAGACGTAGAGTTCATTGAAAAACGAGATAAGCGAATTTTGTCATATCATCAAAAATAACATTAAATCAATTGAAAAGAAATGTCAAAATTATTAAATTGTAGCCGGAAACAAAAGGTTATCTTGGAAGCTATCAGTCAATATTGCCGAGCAGATTTCAACGATGCAGCGTTTGCTTTGCGCTCGTTGTTCAACGAATCCTAGGCTCAACAAAAAGACCAAAATAGCCAGTCAAAAAAACCTGTTTTTAATGTCATCTTAGCAAACCTTTCCTCTTTGAGCAAAGACACTAAACAGATCGTAAAAAGAGGTTACCTGCTGTGATCGGGGAAATAAAATTTGTCTTATTTTGGCTTCTCCAATTATAAGTTATTTTTATGCTGCCCCTTGCTTTTGGCCTTCTAGTATTTTTGAAGATCACTATTCATTCTAATGAAGTTAGAACTTCCCTAAAGTAGTCAAGTATTTACTAATCAGCCTTAGGTTAACCTTGTAAAATCTTTCAAAAATTATTTTAAGTAATGTATATAATCCTATAAACGACTATTCTTAGTTTTCTACCTGCAGAGTAAATATATCTGAAACTATAAAGAAAAGAAAAGAATCCGCTTCGGGTGTGCATCCAAAGATCCGTTCTCTACCATAGTTAATATCTTGTCCGCAAAAATTAGCATCTCTCTGAGACTCTCTCTTCCTCTCTTCAAAACAGGTGAAAATAGACCCTTAATTGTACCGCATACGAAAATCTAGGTGTTATATTCACTAGAGAGCGATGACGAATTCCATACAAATTCACCGCGGTATAAAAATCAGTTAAAGATCAGGAACATCACTTTTCAGTGTTTTGAGAGTATCGCGAGTATGACTGTGTCAATTGCAACTGACTTATTTTTTCCCCTTGATTTTGTATTCGAAAACCCATTCGCGTCCTCAAATCCTTTAGTTTCGAATTTTATGCATTTGAACGTAAAAATAGGTGTAGCTTCAGGTTAAATTAACTGTGACAAGCTAACCTTGATGACGATGATTCCCAGAGCGCCGTTGACATCGAATAGTTTGACCAGAGATACGCTAACTTTAACCCAGTTTCGTACCTTTTTGAAAAAAGGAAAAATTCCACAAGGTGTATTCGAATACGCCAAAGAAAGGCAATTAGAATTGCTTGAGCTAATGAAGGACTATGGATGAAATGGATTTTCCTAATGGTGTTCACTCCAGTTTGTATGCATTGTCTTCCAGACTTCCTGCACATACCCAATCAAGCTCAGTGTTAATTTCGATCAATTGTATATTCAGAGAAAACCGTTTTGCAGCGCGAGCGGCTTCAGTTTGCTCAGTGTAAATAAACCGGTTAGTGTTTTACTAAAAGCCTTTGGTTATATATGGAATACGGCCGCGACATAAGGTTAAATAAACTATTCGTGATAGCTAGGTTTCCGCAAGGAATATAAAATATAATGATATGGCTTTCGTGAGTTCTCATAATTATTACAAAGTTTTGTTTTGAGAGTCGGATTATCTATCTTACCACTGAGAATATGCGGCAAAACAATGTCAGAATCCAAGCACATAAAACCAGCTCTAATGATATACAGATATTCACTTTTTGATAAGCGTGGATTTAGAATAATCATGAATCTTTCATCTGTGGGAATTCATTTGTTTTGGAGGAAACCTGATAATTGATTTAGTGAATAAAAAGAGAAATCGATGGTTATTCATAGCGACAAAGTAGGGGTTTTTTGTTTGATGTTTGAACGGTCTGGTGGTACCTGTTAATGTCACTGCATGATGGCACAGACGACTCCGATGCTCCAATTTTTGGTTCCTTTTTGTTTGCGCTTTCCAAGGAAAAATGAAACCCTAAAACGCCTGCAAAGAATTAAAAAAATGATTCTTATAAAATGAAATAGTTACCTTGAATAGCACAGAAACGATTGTCAAAACTCTTGACCACAGAGTGAATATTTTGGTTTGCTATTTTTCAGCCTCATTGCTAAAAAAGACTTAGTATGAAATAGGCCTTTTGCAGCAAACTGTCACATGCTGATATCTGTCTTTGATAACCAATCAATTCAGTTCAAGGTCTCTTG
>JAABNW020124220.1:0-13724 GCA_015164035.2 Radianthus crispa | reverse complement strand
TCACATGTGAGTTGAGTTTGTTGGTCCTTTTCTGTGCTTCGAGTGTTTTTATCCGGGTTCACCGGTTTTCCTCCCTTGACAAGAACCAACCCTGATTCGATCTAGGCTGTGCTCCGTGGTCAGACACGAGGCGCCCTTGTACGCCTTCGACTCGGCCACGTTGAGCTGCAAAGTCATCAAAAACACAATTATCCAGTCCCTTAAAATGATTGCGATTTGAAAAAAAATGAAGCAAGCTCTAATGCATTAGGTTTATTTCTATTTTTTAATGTTTTAAAAAAGACTTACCTTTCATATATTCTCTGGATTCTTTCCTTTTTCCAAGAATATAAAATTAGTTGATCACCAAAAAAATATAAAAAATATCATTGGTCGAAAAACGTAGACTGAAATTGTAAATATTTGGTTATTTGACAAAATGCGATTCCAATAGTTGTGATTAGACTAGTGATATTAAAAGCTTTGTTTTCAACAGCTGTTCTTTGTTATTATTGAAAAAAGAATTTTTGAAAACATTCTATTGTTCCATGAGTCTGGTTCTTCTTGGAATTTCATAAAATAATAAATTATTTAGAAGATTTAGCTATGCCAGTTGTTTTGGACCAATTAAGTTTTTCCCCTTCTGGCGCAGGCGAGTTTGAACTGACGAGTAATGTTTACAAGTACTATGGCAACTATGGAATGATGAAATTATGAATAAACAATTTTGTCTACCTAAATGTTTATTAAAAGATTTTTCATCCAATTAGGCTTCTCCCCCTCAGCCTGGCTTAGACCCCGTAGTGAGTTGCCGAAGACTGTTTACCAGTACGATGGTAATCAAGTTTGAACAAGTTATAAAATTATTTTCCTCTTTGCTTAAAACTTTTTACCAAAAAAAGCATGAAGTTTTATGTATTTCCTGAAAATAGGCTGGATAACAGAAAGCAACCCATGGAAACGCAGGGACCTTACACGAGGTAAACTATTTTTCTATTAAGACTGCAATTTTCTGGAGTAAAATTTAATGCATTTTTCTGAAAAGTTGGGTGTCCCGAACCCGTTTTCGAGATTATCAGCTTGTAAATATCGACCGTAAGTGTGCAAAATGAAAAAAAAAAAATTAAAATTCCTCAAACTGAAGAGTTTGATGAACTATTTACGGAGAAAATATTATTGGCCTACACAATTTTTTTTAGGCTGTATTAAAGATGAACTTTTACTGGAGTGCGTTTGCGGGCTCTTTAAGAGGACCCAAAGCAGCCTATCACTAAGTGACCCCTTCTTCTGATTCGAAAAACCAAATAAAAACTAACTAAACCAGACATTTCTAAGATGTCGCTAAATATTTTGATGGATTTTTTTAGGAGTTTCAAAATTGTTTTTGAAATATTTTACATATCTTACGTTTTAACTTTTTCTGACATCTTTCGCATATCAAAAATTGGATATCTCATAGCCCAAAAACTCCTATTGTTACATGGCTTAGCCTTCTAAAATAAATTCTGTGAAAGAACAATCCTTCTGCTACAAAGATCTGGAATAAAACTTTAGGGCTATTTTTATTCCGAGCAATGAAAAATAAACTTTTTTGGGCCAGTTACGCTAATTAGCATATTTGTAGCTTGCGTGCAAACTAAGCAAACAAGATATTTTTATATCTTATTTGAACTTTTTCCCTGAATACGGGCTGATGTTTCAAGAGTTCGTATGTATTTTTCCAAGTCGCGTAGCGACGAGGGCAAATGCGAAAAACGAGTAAATATCAGTCCGTAATCAGGGAAAATCCGATATGGGTTATTTATTATAAGACCATTTAAACAAAATTACGCATTTTCCTTCAAGCTTTAAGTATTGAGGCATTTTTTTACTTTCAAACCGGTTTTTAGCTGCGCGCGCTACCTCAATAAAAACGATCTCGTATCCTGCGCGCGCTATCTCGTATATTTTTGGTTTTCAAAACGTTGCAAAAGATCACCTAACCATCTAACTCAAAGTTGATGCCAAAGAAATATAGCTCAAAATTTGGATCTATTTCGTTTTGAAACATTTCGCAAAAACGCTTGGTATTTTTGCTGGCTTTTCCTCTGCTAAACAGGTTTTAAACCGGTACAGGCTATATTTTTCGAGTTCCTTCAACCATATATGGTAAAATTACGTAATAGTGTTATAAAAAATAGTGCCTATAAAGCGCATGTGGCTACGGCTACCTCATTTATACAATTGTAAAGAAGCTCTGAATGTAAAGAAAATATATAGAAAAGTGCGCTTCATAAGTTCAGTATCATTATTATGATCATTAGGGAATCAGATGATCTCAAATATTTTATAATGAATAACCAAACAACCAAGACTCATGATAACTCCATATCATTTAATTAATTTTTTGGGCTTTAATATTATGAGCTATTTACAATTTCCATATGTAATATACTGTATTTAAGCAATAGAAAGTTTTCTTTTATAAAATACCTGTTACCGTAAATCACTACGAAACGAAGTGGATTAAAATGTATTCCGTGATAAGTTCTCGTTACATCAACTTGACAATGGCTTTAATTTTTTCAATCAGCAAATGAAAACGTTCGTTAGAAATGCCAAACTTATTTGCTCTTCTTTTTCCCTGCGACCGTTTTTGAGTTGGAAAATCAACGAAACTATTCCAAAATATTCCAACAAAAATCGATGGAAATGGTTTTCATGATATTAAAGAAGCTAGGGTGGGTGAATTCAAAGTCTCTGATGATGAGAGCGGCTCAAAGAAACGTAACTTCACAATTCTCACAGCAAGAAAACATGACAGAGCGAAAAGTCGGCTTTCTCATCGTTACTGGAGTAAATATTCTGGTTGTTCCGGATGCTGATTGCGCCGGCTCTGTTTGAAGTAAGAAATGGTCATCTTTTGCAGTGTTTGAGGGATAAACTGTTGATTGATTGATTGGGCTTACTTCATTAGACAGCACGCTGCTAGAAAACTGGAGCTCCTGACACGAAGGATACGTGTTGTGAACCAAGCTGAAGAGTCGTTAGTTTTTGCATAACTTTTTCCTTTGTTTTTTTTTTTTGCCAAAATCATCATTCGAGTACGGTGGCCCACAAGTGTCACGGCAAAAACTGTGAAACATCGCGGCAAAAGTTTGGTTCCTAGTCCACTTTACTGAAAATCAAAATGGAGGTGGTGAAAAATTCAGAAGACAAAGATAAAGAGTTAATTTGTTATTACTTTAACAAGGGCTTCAGTATGAAGAAATTTGTATCTTCTTGGAAAAATACCATGGCATAAAAGATAAGCATTTCAACTTTGAAAAGACGTGTGAAAATATATGGACTTGGGAGACGAAACGTGAATTATGACGTTCAAGAAGTTCGAAGTCACATCCAAAAAATACTGGATGATCCTGGATGTATGGGGGGCTACAGACAAGTTAGGCACGATCTCCGACTCAAAGGTCTCATAGTGCCTCGTCTAGTCGTACAGAGCATTGCATTTCCAGCAATACCTCACATTTTTTCTGATTTTTTCTGAGCACATGCTACAGTATCTGAAAATGTTGAATAAAACACATTTTAGGATTAGATAGTGGAATTGATTATCATTTTTATTTATTTCATTCAGCAGCATGCTTATGTTGGTCACTGTGAGCTTGGAAGTGTAACTTAACTTACTGTCTTCCTTTGAAGCCTAATAATTAAATTTCTTGATATCTTTCTTTGAATTCAGCACATCTCTCGGCTTGCTCCAAATCCTCTTTATTATAATCCGAATGAAATATTTTGGCTCAGAAGTTTAGCGTTGGTGTTATCAAGAAGAACGTTTTGATAGTTTTGAAAGGTAAGGTAATCTTGCCCAAATACTAAAGAAAAACAAACAAAACAAAACATCATTTCCCTTTTCCTTTACACTTAAATTTCAACATAACATCACAAAACATGTGTACTTACATAAAATCATTTCCAGAATCGTTTATTTTTTGTTCCTTTCCTTCCATTATCTAAGTTGGTGGGTGTTATGCTCGACACTCAACAGCTGAGTAGCAAGGGGAAATTTGGCGGGAAAAGGATGGTCTATGCATGCACGTGACCTAAAAGTGCCTGGTGACTAGTACATGATTACTACCGCCGGAGTATATACACAACATACATACAGTAGTTCTACTCTTACGAGTTTCGCCGTTGTTTTATTTTTTTTTTTTAACAAATTTCTGCAGAAAGACTTTTGCTGCAGTCTCCCAAATATTTTTGCCTTGGGTTTCTTGGAAATTTGCCGTGTCTTCCATAGAATTTTGCCGTGTATTCCACAGAAATTAGCCGTGACGTTTTGCCGTGACACTTGTGGGCCATCGTATATTCGAGACACCCAACTGAATAAACAAAAAAAAAGCAGTACAAAAAATATGTTGATGCAATTTAGAAATTTAGATATATGCTAGTGGTGTTGAAATAAACAATTCCATTCAATTTTTCCGTTAATGTTGATGTAAAATAGCTTTTTATTCAATTTGTAAAGCCTTAAACAACGAAAAAGTAAAAGCTTGTGTAAGCTTATGCTACTCAAAATTTGTATTCGCCGTCGTAAAACACAACAAGGCGCCAGAAATTGAAAGCCTTCCGTTTTTAAAAGTTTAATGTCAGTAACGTAAAATGCACAATTTTAACAAATAACTTTTATTAATCGTTTTTAATATAAAAGTGCTTTAAAATTAACAGTGATATAGTCGCACATTCCGTAGGCTTTGTCAGTTGCTCCTTCAACGAGTAGAGATCGCTCAAATCTTTACATGATCCTTCAAGCTTCAGTAGTCCATTCTGTAGAAAGTTTTTTCGTTGATTCAGATATTGCCCTTTAGGTTCTGGAAATCATTTCTCGGAAAACACATCGAAGTTTGTCCTTTTACAGAGCTTTGTCCCTCCTCACTTTGAAAGCAAGCTAAGACCGTGACGTCAAAACCATGTTTACATACTCTCATGCAAATACGCCTCTCAGCCAAACAGAGCGTGCGTAGTACCCAAGCTATTTTATAAATAAAATATGTAATATTTTTAATCATTTTTATATTGAAGTTGAATTCATAGTAATATAATAATTTGGACTGAAAAAGTTTGCTTTGTGTGGAGTGCAAGATTTTCTCTTCCCTATCTAATAAGATGATAATAATTGGGATCTGTAGATGAGAGACTGTAAGACGAAAAAAATTTCTTCAAGTCTTTCTTTATCGCACCTTTACGAAAGGGGGAAGATCAAGTTTTCATTAGCTTTTTACGTCCACATAAGACAGAATATCAAGGTGGATAAAACATGTTATGCATTTATCTGGTGTCGATTCCAAATTGTTTAAATCACACAGCGCGCGAGCTGCGTCAACGAGCAAAGTTTTCGACAAGATTCCCCTACTACTATACAGTCAATCATGAAATCAACCAGTTGGAAAAATGACTGTGTTTTTCATAAATTTAAATTTTATAACAAACCAGTTCATAAGCCCAATGAATCTGAGAGCTTTGGACATGCTATTCTATCAGCTTGAACATAAAGGGAACCAATGAGAATTGATTAGAAGAGTAGAGGAGGAAGGTCTGGATTAACCATAACTCTCGTCATATTGTTGTAACGACAACTTAGTTTTCAATTGTTTTATCAGGCTTTTTCAGCTTATGCCCAACATTTGTTAATCAATAAAATGGCTGTGTTCTTGCATTATAGTCTTTGGGTCGAACTAAAGAGTGCCCACATGACTTTAAAATCTCGTGGAATCTCTGTGGTTGACGACTGATAGAATTGAAAAATTAAACGAGAGTTACCTGGAAGTTGAATTTTGATTGGGATTCTATCAGTCATCTACAGAGCAAAGATTACACGCCCACCCAAGGGTTTACTATTTTTCTTCCGTGCAGTTGGGGCTGCACTTCATGGCGGAATTGGTTTGGACCTCATGTGGCCACTCTGTCTTTAAAAAATGATCAGTCGTGCGCATGCGTAATGATCTGGTGTAATCTCTGCTCTGTAGATGACTGATAGAATCCCAATTAAACTTCAACTTCCAGGTAAGTCTCGTTATTTTTTTCAATTGTACTGGTCCAGTGTTTTTTCTGAATTGTGTACATTTGTACATTGGTTATTTATAAATTTGCTTTGGTCCTTTATATTAAATTTCACAAACTCTCTAAATTTGCGAATATTTTTGACCATTTTTCCCAGCTTCGATTATAAAGCTAGGATATATAATAAGCAATAAAAACGAAAGTAAAGAGGTCTATTTCCGTTAATAACTAATATAGTCTAGCAAGTCTTCCAGCATAAGTTAAATATGAAAGTGAATGTTAGAAAATTCAAGAAGAAAATGTCTGATCATTCCCAAAGGAAGAGACTGTAAGGTCTCTAAAATATTTTCGGATTGACAATAAAGCATTCTCTTCATTCACGGCTTCAGATGCTATTCAGTGCAAGCACAAGCATGCACTTACTTTACTAAACACTATCTACGCGCGTGATTGGTGAAGTATGCAGTCAACTTTACATGCCCAAACACATCTTGCATATTGATTCTATTTTTGGAAATGAAGATGAATAAAACTGACTAGAGAAATTATAACATTGTGAAAAATATCAAAAATCATGATGTCTCATGCTTTTGTGTAATTGTAAAGTCAGTATTGCTTTTTATTACGTATCTTACTCTGCTAGAAAATGACATGTAATTACAATGTGTTTAATCACGACTAAGATTTGCACAGACACGTTGACCTTTTGCTAACCAATGGTCGCATCCGCTGTTTCGAAACCAAAGTACACCAGGAAATCAAATGTTGTATATATGAAAGCAGTTTAGTTGTCTCTAAAGATGTGCGCAAGTGAAACTCCTGTTTTCGTCAGGGACATTTTTTTCATAAAAGGTAAGGACAAATAAAGACTAGGTAAGGTTGCTCAAATCATTTTCTTAATGTGCTTTAGTGACATTAAATTCCCAGTATCATCCTTGAAACAATTTGTCCCTTGGTTAGTATAAACATGGAAAATGTTGTTGGATAAAAGTTTATTGATGGTAATTTTAAAAGTTTGGCCTTGTTTCTCTAGTAAACTCCAATACATTTTCATACGGTTTTCTACTGAATTTTGAAACCCAACTAAATAAATTTCAAGCAGTCTATTTTACAATACAATTTTTTTAAAAAGCGTTGTGGCATTATTACTATTACCAAAATTATTTTATTATTATTATTATTAAGGAATTCTTACAATTTTATATCAACTATAATTTAGACTATCTAGCATTCCTAGCAAACGAGTTCTCTTCGTTTATTCCTGTACTTAGTACCAAACAACTTGTTTAATGGGCAATAATTTAACATTAATTATTGATAAAATATCATAATTACTTTTTTAATAGTAGTCGAGGTCAGGTGTTGAAGATGAAAGGATTTTTTTGGTATAATGCGAGATCTGGATATCAAGGAAGGATAAAATTCAGTATTTTTATCGTATTGTTTCAGCAAAACTTTCTCACAATACACAATCTGGCAAACCTAATAATCAATCGCGTGTCCTGGTCACTGGCCAGTCTAATCTAAATCTAAATCTAAATCTAAATCTAAAAATCAGTTCGTTATAAAATTTGAACTGTAAATTCCTCTGTTGCTCTTGTTACTCTGTTAAATAGACAGTTTTACATTAAGAACAGCACAAAAATAAGTATTATTTGGGCAGGGGTCGAAGTCAATGTAAGTAACGTTTCAGAAGTGTGACGTCATTATAGATGTTAACTAGAAAAAGAAGAAATGAGGAGACTAGAGACTAGAAGATCATTTCTTCTTTTTCTTCTTTTTCTATGCATAGCTCTACACTTTAAGTGTATTGAGCACTATTTTAATGGCATTAGTCCCTTAATCACACATCTAGATGTTAACTACAATGTAGTTCTCATTGGTTGGATGACCACTCATTGTTCCGTAACCACCGCGTTTCTTTGACCGTACTAAAATAACCTCTGTAGAGAAGCTTGCAAAATACAAAGTCATTGAAATAAATAATTTTGGTTGTAATATCATGGGGAGACCAATTTAGATAAAAATAAGAAGAGAGAATTTTCTTTATTTTTTAAAAATTCGAGATAAATGTAGTGACTTCATAACACGAGCGGGCAACAAAATCCAGAAAACTCAGTGTAGAACATTTCTTTGGCGCGCACTTTTGTTTTCCTATATAATTCCCCTTTGGCATCCCATGTGTGTTAAATGAATACAACAACAACAATAATAATAATATGGTATGGGGGAGTTAAATACCCTCTCCTCAACGAGTAGCGCCCTTGCCATGCAGAGTTTTTGGAAGGAAAACCAGTAAACCACAACTCATATAATTATGATGATGAATAATGATGAATTTGAGAATAACGGCGTGAAGGGGACCACTCGGCAGGGATGTTGGGGATAAGCCAATACCCAGTCATAATCCTGTAACTGATTGGAGGAACTATGATAAAATGACTAATAGGGTCATTATGGAATGCTATTACAAAAGTGATTCTAGCAAACGGGGTTTTAGAAAGAGAATGATGGCCGAATGGCGAGAAAAGGGCCTGTTTGATATATCAGAGCAGAGGCTAGAAAGGTTAGAAGGTTATGGACACCTAAGGCTGTGGGGAATTTCTCGCTGTCCACCAATAATAGAGTGGCAATTTTCAATTTCAAAAAGGACAAAAAGTCACTTGTGGATGTTTTTTGTATATTAATGAATTCCCAAAATGACGTCACGTTTCATATTTTATAACTCTTTTATCAAATACATTAATATTCATTAGGTCAAACACAATAGAAATCATCACCGTGAAGAGTGTCTGTATATCTGATACAGAACGGCTGTTCATTTGCATAACTTTAACTCGGATTTTCTCAGCCGGGATGACTTTTATTACCAAAATTTGTTTAAAACCTGAATAAGTTACCCTAAACGTTTGATAAGCAGTATACAGAATTCGTGAACTGCACTTTAAAGAAAATCATTTTTCATTTTTTTTTAATTATCACTATTTAATTTCATCTAAATTGGTCTGCCTGTGGTGGTATTATTATGTCATCCACACAAATCGCTAATCAGAAGGTCAATCTCAGGCCAGCTAACATTCCATCCCTTTGAACGAGACAAATCAAGCCATTTTTATGAGCCATAATTAGATTGAAAAGGTCCATAAGTGGCGAATAAAGTCAAGAGCAAAACCACAACGGGTAACATCAATGGTTAGTACAGTAATTTTTTCGATTTCAAATAGTTGTTCGATGTTTTCAATCTATTACCTTGTAAGCGAGAGAAGAATCTGCAAGACAAGTCTCGCATTTATCTTTTAAAGTTTTTGCAATATTAAAACTTCAGTCAAATGACGATGCTAGGATTCTAACCTGAAAGTACAGCCGAGGCAGTGTTGAGGAACTCATTGGATTATTTCATTATCATTTTATTTTATTATTTTGTTCAAAGTTGAATTGTTTCGTTGACTCGTTACTCAGTCTCTCTGTCTTTAACTAATTTCGATTTTAAGATAAATATGTCAGTATATTGAAGTAGTTTTGTTCAGCTATTCAAAGTGTGCTTTGCATACTGCAATTTAAGTGTGCAATATAAGTGGGTACTCTAAATAATTTGGTTATAACTATTCCGTTTTCCAAACAATTTTCTCTTTTTTAAAGCCTTTTACCATTTGATCTAAAAACTTGACAGTAAGTGTCCAACCAGTGCTGGCCACAAGAGAACCCCAAGAAAGTCAAGGCAACAATACCTATGCATCATATACAGGGCTATATTTAATGAGCTACTTCATGCGACACGTATATAAGTTATACTTTTGTTTAACGTATGTAATACTAAATAATTAAGTTCTATAATAAAGTTAATATTCTATAGATTTTATAACTTAAAAGTTTAGTTTCCATTTGCAATGGAAAGTGAGTTCATATCGGTGTTGAACTTGATACCTAAATCCAGTTGAACAGTGATGTTCAAATAAGTTGCTGGCTTACTCTTCTTCCTGCTGTAGGTTTTGCTTGTCATCGTATTAAATCATGAAAATGTATCCTCTTGTGCGTCAGTTAGTCTTCGTGACTCTGTTCTTTTCCTTCTGAATATTCCAAAAATCTGAATGTTAAGATTCATTGGAGTACGCGTTTTTCTTTTGTCACTGATAAACTTCACTATCACTTTCGTTTCATGCAATGGTTAGAATGATTGAAAGCTTTCTTCTAAATGATTTTTTTTTGCTTCCCTCATCTACAATTCGTGTTATTAGTTCAGCATTTATAACAGTAAAAGAGCTCCTTTTTGTATTTTTTATCAACATTTAAACAAAAGTCTTTTAGGAGACCGTCAAGGAGGAACGTTGCTCACTGGCTTCCATGGTTAGCGGAGCTTTGGTGGACAGATTAAAATTGCCTCATCGCTAAAACTAAAATAAAAATTATTGATTATAACTTAATTATGATCGAAGTACCAAATCGAGTATTGAAATTGTAATGTGCGAACCTAAAACGACGATTTTTATTGAATCAAAAGGAACGTGCGATATCCTTTAACGGAATGTGAAGGGCTAAGGCAATGCGGTTATAACCAATTCCGTACGAAATAGTGTAGCAGCTTCCTAGTTATTCACATTTCATCCAATAATTAAAGGAGAAATAGTTCTCGTCTTTTCGATAATATTTTAAAATAGATTAATTTGAGCGGATTCTTGCTCCTACACTTACTATACTGTGTTATTCGTAATTCAATGACTCTGTCAGGTCTTTAATACTAGGTTTCCTGTTTCCTGTTTCCTGTTTCCTTCCTTCCTTCGTGAACCGCTCTACACAACCAAACAACTTCACATTAACAACAACTTAACATCACACATGTTTCAAACAATGAAAACAGCAAAAGAAGGACCCATGATAAATATGCTTCTTACAAAGCATCATACGAGACATCTAGGTATACGTATCAGCCTAGTTGTGTCGCCCGGCATTTTGTTTTACAAGCATGACCACCTTCGTTTCGTTCGATTCTTAAGTACAACTTACGGCGTTAGAAAGGCAAACAAAAACACAAGTTTAACTTAAATGATTCGTTGTTGGATAATTTTGTTGCAAAATAGAGTTGTTATAGAGCGTTGTTAAATGAAAAATCTCATTTTTTCGTAGAGAATCTTGTAAACATTATTTGTAGCAGACATAACCGTTATTTACTCTTCTCGTAGCACATTAGATAGAAAACTTCAAAGCTTTAGAAATCTATGTCGTTAAACGATCTATAAGAATCATGTCAGGAGTAATAGCAGCACCATAAGCGATTTCAAAAGGCTTGTTTTTCCTTCAAGTAGTGGAAATCACAATTTTTCACGGGAAAATGTAGCTTCAGGGAAGAAGACATTGTCCAATACAAGCACTGTAGCTCAGAAATGACTCTACAGATTCATAAATGGCGACTGTTCCTTATCACACAGAGTAGTTTTCGTATGATAGCCGTAAAGCCCTTTTGTTGAAGACATTCTCTGAATCGATAACAGTGCATATTATCGCTATTATTGAATAAAATGACATAAACATTAGTGAGTTCTAGTGAGTCACAAGGTAAGCAAGGAAGAGAGATTTTGAGATTTTGACCTGCCATATCTAAAACAACGGTTGGACGTATGTAAGGGTAACTAAAGGTTTCAATTGAAGGGAGAAAAATCTCTAGTATTTCGAACTCATTATTCCTAGACGTTCCATTGCCTTGTGAGAGTATGGCATATTAGTATCAATTTTAGTTTTAGTAATTTATGTTGACCCATGTTTTGGGTTTCCTGTTTCCTTCCCCTAACTTCATGTCCCGTGTCTGGATATCGTATGTTATTCTAATAGTGTCTCTCAATAGCAATAATAACAGCACACCAAATAAAAAAAAAATCGAGAAAATATTTTTAAAGAAGATAATTATGCTTACGCATGCGTTGTGTAGCCTACATAACGAGCCGCCATTTTGAAGTGAAGTTGTTGAATGCTTAAAACGAGCCTCAAATAAGCAAAGAAAACAGCTGAATGGTAAAGAATGGTCTTATATTCACTTTTCGGAAGCAAATAGCTCTTTTAGACAATGATTGGCAAACTGTTTTACGTGTTATTTCGAGTGTCTTGCGGCATTGTCAAAATTTATATTGCTGGATGGAAGTCAACGTCAAAAAGTTGAACTTTTTAAACATTTTTGCTGCAATTTTCTCATCGTGATGAGCCTGTCCTGGTTGATGCTTTTCTTCTAAATTTGGCGGCATAATTCGATTCGCTTTCAGTTGTATTTTCTAGTGTGCGTACCCTTTAAATTTAGTAATGATCTACTTTGATGGAAGAAACGTTTGTCACTGATGGTGTGTGTATCACTTCCACAGGAGGGGACCAACCAAACTTCAAACGAAAATCAAGCATTAGAACAGGTACAGAACTGATTAAATTTCATGTTTTTTCATACTCTATTTATAAGTAGTAATTTTTGCGGTGTGAATAGCGTTACTTCCTTGATAGTTTCCTTGAGCCCTTGAATGCGCATCTCTCTTAGGGAATCAACGTGGTTGAAAAAGTAACATTTTGTGAATAATTCCGAAGATGTTTCAAAATATTTCTTTTTTTATTTGAATTTTGAGAAATAAACCAAAACATCTTGGCTTAGTTAGCTTTCGATTCTCTTGGGCCATAAGGCCTTCACAGATTGCTTCTACTACCGAATCATCAATCATCCTTTCCTTTCTGTAGAATAATTTCTCGATTTTCCCAATTTGAACATCATTCTATAGTTTTTCAATTCGCATAACTGCGAGGCAGTTAGTATTATTAGTAAATATAGTAAAAAAAGAAATAGAATAAAGAGCTTGCTGCATATTTTTCTCGTAGTTTTTCATAACAGAATAGGTAAAACTACTTGCAAACAACATTTTATGTTAATTCTATTTAAACATGTAAATATTTCATTTAGATTTTGTAAATATTGTTTTTTTAAATTAATAATAAATGTGAGAGCCACAAAATTCACAATACGACGAAAGAGGAGGAAAAAGGGAGGCAGTAGGCCAAGGCGCTTCGAAGCTGAAGATAATGGTTAGACCACGCGGTCTCGTAGCTATATTAATTCACCAGAGGGTGGTGATTGTAATACTCCGTAAGAGGACCCTTCTCAAATACCCGTGTGATGCTCTAAAGTAAACAATCATGCTAATCAAAAAATACCAATTTTAAATATATACTATAATTTATAATACTTACCACTAGTATTATCTCTTAATGATGACGAAAATCATAGGATAAAATCGGATAAAGGTTTTGCCTAATTCGCATGAAATCTATCCTATTTTTTCTCAGCGCAACAAACAATATCAATCTTCAGCTGAAATAATGTACCTAGACGTTGCTTCAGTACATTAAAACGTGGGCGTCGGTGTTAGATTTATTGACTCGCCTTTACCTCATGCTGTATAAAATCTGATGCAATGCTATACGGCCGCTTATGTTGTAAACATTACGAAAAAAATGTCGTAATAGATATTCAAATCTCTTTACGGTTGTTGTGTCCCTTCATAACCTATTCATGAGTTATTTATTTATATCACCCTCATTTGCAAACAATTTCTTCAATTGGTTATTAACAAAAGACCAACGTCTGAAACATAAGTGTTAAAAGTTTATTACACCTTTTGCTGTTCATTACCGCAAAATGTGCAGACATTAGCACCGCACCGATAAACAATAACGGGAAAGTG
>JAABNW020124109.1:0-13729 GCA_015164035.2 Radianthus crispa | reverse complement strand
ATAACCTGACTTAATAAAAGATCTAACGTAAATCCCTCCATGATTTTTGCTAGTGGAGACGTCAATGATATTGGTCTTAAATCTTCCTCGATTATCTTGGGGGGAGAAACCTTGGGAGCAGGGCTGACAATGGACTCCTTTAGAGCTGTTGGAATGTACCCTGTTTCCAAAGAGCAATTATATAAGTGTCTGATGACAGGTGCCAATTCGAAAGCGAATTCTTTCCATATCCTTGGTGGTACAGGGTCCGGGCCGGCAGACTTGTTAACTTTAATGCAACGAAGGGCCTTATACGCCGCACGCTCAGACACCATAAAATCCTCAGGCACAAGCGAGGGTTCCAAATCTACATCCTCTGTCAGGGGGGTAGGGCACAATGTCCTTTCATGTGAGCCCGCAATTTGTTGGATTGCAGTTGGATATCATGAAGTTGAATGTTGAATTGTGTCAAAACTACAATGTTGAAACGCGAAAGTTTCATATTTATATATGACACCTCACCGCCACACATGCTTCCCAAGTTTTATAATAAAGACAGCCACCTAAAAGACCACCATTTCTTCTGCTTCTCAAAAGAACCAAAACAAAGACAAAGATGGTGTAATCTTATAAATGTAAGCACTGAAAAGATAATTTTAGGGTTATGAATTCCACTATGTTTGCTCAGAGCAAGTTAGCAGACAAGATATTCACAAGACTAGAACAAGATTCTGGAAATTAGTGTGGAAACAAGGTTATGTGTCAGCTGGAAGAAGTCCATCCAAGCACTGATATGTCTTAAAGTGGAATCCTATTTGAATTTGCTTTGATTTTGTGATGTATTCTTCCCATCTTCAAGGTCTGGATTCTGGAATTACCTCAGGGATTAACATGGCAAAAACCTTCTAAGTCAGCTTCCAATCCACCTGTTGACTCGGAAAAACCCCTTAAAATCACTTTCAGATCGTTCACTTTTAAACTCTGGGTGTCTCAATCCTGTTATTTTTATGGAAAAGAACCATTTTTCAATGCTAAACCTGCAATAAAGAAATATGTTTTTATATGCATGATAACATGTTGTGGGTCAACTGCAGCCTCGACCTGATGCAGTACAAAATAATTATCCACTTAGTGCCAGTAAATGTAAAATGAAGTACCACACATTTTATATTGTGTGACATGAAAAAGGTTACATTAAACCTTAAGCTAAAATGATGGTGTTCACATGGCAGGAATGGAAATATATGAATCAGTGTTAAAACTTGAGCCATCCCATCATTTCAAAAAAAACTCGTTTTATTTCATACAGTTTTAGTGGTTTTGATCTTTGATACAAACATGAACAGTCTTTGTCCTACTCTATAGGACTAAACATTAGCACATACTCCATGTCTGAAGTGTTTTGAGTAATGTACAGTTCTTTTTAATAAAATATATATATTTGGATTATTTTCTCTTATGTACATTTGTGCAACATTTCAACTTGCACAGGAATTTGACAACAACCTGAACATTATCAAAAAATGTATTAACGTATGATAATTTAACAGTTCGTTCTTGATAGATTGTGGTGAACGAACTACACTCTAAGAAAACCCTTATGAACAAACTTATCAACTATTGATCGTCTATTCATACAAAAATGACACGAAAATGCTCCCACTTGTGTCGATCTTCTCTCTAGCTCTGTAATGCATTCAGTCACATCAACGTGACGGCTATAATTCAGAAGCAGCACGGGTTTTCGAATATGTTCGAACTCTGTTTGACCTTCGAATCGTATGTTTAGCATCTTTGCACTTCTGACAGACAAATGTATCGGGAACATTTGACCGACGAATCTTGGCACAAGATAGATGAATCCACGTTAAACATTCTGAACATTCGATCATAGGACGACCTACAAGATAAGCAAAACGAGCATATTCAGAGCAGGATTTCTTTTTCGAGATACTAGTAAGAATATCGACGAAACCACAAACGGGCAAGGAAAATGAATGACCTATAAAGCTACATTAAAACACGGCGTAGCTAACTAGATATCAAAATACAGTTGTATTTATGTTCAAGACAAAACAGCGACGACACTAGTACGTTAAGAAGCTAGGCTGTTAAAACTGTCTATAAATATTCCAAACTCACTCTCAACCAAAAATAATAAACAAAAGTGCTAACACAAAAAGTAAACAGCTTCCATAAACGAAATAAAAAACATTTAAGGTTTGCGTCAAAATAGAAGCCTAGAATTATTAAGAATTGGAGTAGTAGAACAAGTCTTCGCAATAACGTAGTTCTGTTCTAATCCACAATGGAACTAGATCACATTCACTTACAGGAGCTGCCTCATTTCTACACAGTTTGCTTGTGAAGAAAGAGCTAGACAGTTAACTTTTTCGTCGCGGTTTAAAAGGTATAAAGATTCGTGACGACGAAATGTAATACGGAGGTACTCGGATATAATTTTTCGACATATGACAATGAACTTATTTGATCCTTTATATCAAACTTCCAAAGAAAACATTTTACTGAACTCCGTACTTCGAAAAAAAAGTAAGCACAAATTTGTGATTCAAACACAGATCAACAAATCTTCTTTTGTTTGGAAGATACAAGACTTACCAGCAAAGGGTTTACTGCAGTAGCATGTGGTTACATCCCAAGCTTCATCATCTGAAATATTTTAGAAATAAACCTACGGTTAGCTCTATGGCTAGCTTCTCTCATATGACAACAATTGAAGCAAGTAAGTATAGTGTAAAATGACCATTTAATATGGTTAGTGTAATTAAGATAACAAGCGAAAAAGTGTTCTGTATGAAATCCAAAGCAGTATTCAGTTAGATTTTCACCTGAATCGTATTCCTCGTCAACATCATCGAGCAGCCTTTCCTCTCTGGGATCTCCATGACTGCTGGATGGAGAAGAAGCTATTTCACTATAAGCTGAATCGGTGCTTGATGACACACTGTCCTCTGAATTCGAGTTCTTGTTTTTTCGTTTCAGTTCCTACAAGAAACAAGATGAATGCAAGCGAGTGAATTGTTATGTTATGGCAAACTGCGTAATTCATTGAGATCAGTTACCTACTAACTAAATCGGCCGCTCCGAATACAACTACAAGATTGAACACCTGTAACTTTTTATTACGAAAAGAGTAAAAACCGAGAAAAGCAACTACTATGAATAGCCTACTGCCTTTAGTTAATCCATAGTCTGTGAATTCGTAGTTTTCCATTGTATAGTTTCTTACCTCTTGTCTAGCTTCATACGCCAGTACTAAGCTACAGAATGTATTAAAATCCTCTAGTGTCCGCTTCTTCTTCGGTTCAGGATAGTACTAGAGAATAAGAAAAACTTAGAAAGTACAGCTCAAATATAAGTTTTGCTTTACATCAAAGCAAAAAGAGAAGCCCACTACAAGTCAACAAAGATGTCCTCGCCATTCGTAACGAACAGATCGACTCGAGTCAGGACAAACTGTGAATGAAACTGAACTTACCTCCATGTTTGTTCGCGAAGAATGCTTTACTGATTCTACTGAAACAAAAATAAAATTTTTTACCTTGATAAACGAGAAAAAAGCAGTGATTCTAGAATAGATATAAGCTTAGGTTATGAACGACCCAACACTTGGTTGGGAATCAAGGGCTATGTGAAAATACACTGCATACGACTTTGTTTTTAAATATAACTCTTGAAATTTTACCTTTAGCAGCCACAGTAGTCATGAACAACCTCTGGACTAAAAAATAATCTCGAGAGATTGAAAAGCAGCGGAGAATGCAGT
The DNA here is from genome assembly GCA_015164035.2 of Radianthus crispa. NCBI lineage: Eukaryota > Metazoa > Cnidaria > Anthozoa > Actiniaria > Stichodactylidae > Radianthus > Radianthus crispa. Next base: position 9,963 of record JAABNW020124109.1, on the reverse strand, counting down.
GAAAGAATGAGCCCAGATTTGGAAGCAAAACCCTCCACCAAACGTTCAATCACAAATTCTACGAGCTTTCACACAAATCCTTCCCAGCAAACACCGCGAATCCACACACTTGACGTCATACCTGGTATTCGATTTGCTGCACTCTGATTGGTCTATGTTGTATAAATAGCGCTCTATGTCACATGGTACAGCCAGATATCAACGTGTTGGTCACGAACGTCATGTAAGAAATACAATGAAAAAAGTAAATGAATATAAAACATTAGAATGATCGCTCTAATATGTATGTTATGAGACGATTTTGTTTTCATAAAGGTCCATGTGATCCAACACATAATACTGAACTGCACAAATTTTAATTTAAAAATGCTCTGTTCATGACTGACAAAAACAGGTATATATAAGGAACTGGTCGTAAAGTACAGGAGTGCATGGGCTGGAAAAATCAAAATAGCTGTTGTTATGGTTATCTGCAAATGAGGAAAACCTTTTGTTGTTAAGATCATCCAAGTGAGGCTATTGGGTCAATCAAATGCAGTCATTAGCATCTCATCTGCATGCAACCGTGATAAGTGTAATAACAGCTATTGCCAGAACTTAATTTTTGGGTGACCCACCCTTGTTTGGCTATCACAAAAAATATACCCACCACTGTATCTTAGACAGAAAAGTGACCACCCCTCACCCCTCCACAAATTTGAAAAATGCAGTATTCCATTTCTTTTAAATTACTTATTAAATCAAAAAGGGGAGCACAAGGTCCTATGTTATACTGAAGGAAAGCCAAAAGAGTTCAGTCGACCACAAAAGAAGTGATGAGTCAATTCTGGAGTTAATAGAGGATCATGGAGGTTGCTCCTCACAATTATTTGTGACCCTCCCCTTTATCGTCATGCACAAAATCATGGCCCATCCCCCTCCCGTACTTTACCACCAGTCCCTAAGCTTAAAGGTATATATTCAATACAAATGTGAATAAGTGCTCAAAAGAGAATATTTATTTGAGAGCTTACAGAATGCAATATCTATTACATGTATGGGGTTTCCCCCAAGACAGTGTATCTCATTTTAATGTGGAAGCCTCTATCAACAATACATTTCCTAACACAATCTATATTCCATTCGTTTCCTTCCTAGCTGGGATGCATAAGACGAAGGAAAATGGATTTCAAACTTAAACTTCAAACATTTAAGTCATTCCAAAGTAAATCAGTGTGGAAGTATTTGAAGGTAATAAAGATTTATACTACCCACTAAGGTAATGACAAATAGAATAGGATTTAATTTAATTACAATATTTATAAAGTGCATTTTGCAAGCCTCAATGCGCTTACACAAAATAATAGGATGCTTGCAAGTGTGATCCAATATCAAAGCCACAAGCTAAAAGGGGACCAACTCTACTAAGGCTGTACGATGCTGAAAAAGGCTTGACACAGGAAATTTCATCCATGCAATAATTCTTTTCATTGCATTCAAACTAGACCTCTTGTCGTTGGTGGGGTACTACCACCTTAAAACCCTTACCCTATCCCAGACCTAAAATTTTGATTTTACATACCCTACCCCAGACCAAACAAACAACAGTGTTAATGACATATCAGTCAAATTATATTTCATTCACATGCAAAAACGACTCACGCGTATTCAATAGATTTTTAATAAAGAATTACCAACTCTTTAATTACTTGTGCCCAGGCTGAGGCAGGCAAGAGTCTAGGTTTCGGTTTCCTATCAGTCTATATACACATCTATATTATTGTTGGGTCATGATTTCACAAAGCCTGCCAACTGGCTCTGGGGGAGGGAAGTGGGAGGTGGTAATCGAACACAGGAGGCACTTGCCTTGAAGATCTTCAGAATCAAACAAAATTTAATAATTACTACCCATTAAAATGTACTTGACAATGCTATCATATTTGTTCTGCTTAAACAATAGAATTATTTGCACATTTTGTACTTATAAGAACTGTTCTTATGAACATTACAGCTATGAGCACACTAAATGTATTTGCATTCTTCTATCCACTGGATTTTCAAATTGAAATGTAGTCCAGTCCTGGAGTCCTTTTAAGCACGCTCCTTTTGAGTGGCTTGTCGCAGGGCAAAAAGGGTCGAGAAGAACTTGCATGTGCATGTGTAGCACACACCACATATATGTGGTATGACCTGCTTGATAAGCTGTAAACACATTAAAAAGAATTACTTTATGGAATAGCTAAGCATGCAGAGGAAGGAAGGTGTGAAGCTGGATATTTAGTGATATCAAGAAATATGTGAAAGAATTGCACAATCATAAGAAACAATGGTAAAGATTTATTTGTAAGAAGAGTAATTTGAGGCCAAAAAATAACCATTTCTCATTGGATAATGCTACACATGCGCATGCAAGTTCTTCTGGACCCTTTTTGCCCCACGACAATCCACTCAAACAAAGCGGGCTAAAAAGGGCCCGGGACTGGACTAAATTTGAAGCACAAATAAGCAGTGTAAGCTTGTTTGTCTGCAAAAGTCTGTGGGTAAAAGTATGCAAATACATTAAACATGGTACATTTACATGTTGCGCTGTATGGTTCTAAGAAGAAATTTCCAATGGTAGTTTTTTTCTACCAGCCAAACATATATTCCATGGCCTTTGAAATGATTGTGTCGCTCTTTTGTGGAGTTTTGCCATCCAATAGCTCAACCTGTGAAATTATAAAAATAATGAAAATGATGACGAAAACAATTAGGCTTTAAACAAATGAGAGGAAAGTCACTAATTCAAATAAAAACTCTCGAAGAAAGTCATCTGAGCTAAAAAAGTCAACTCCCTTATGATAGTAGACTTGCCACCCTTGACTCTACCAGATAATAGCACCAAGTATAAAGAGGCCTAGTGTACCTGATGTGTGCTGCTTGCTGCTTGATAAGCTGCAGTCAAAGGTCTTATAGGTGTCTTGGATGGTATGGTACTTGATTGCATTGATATGTCACTCATAACTGCAACATTCTCTTTCCCATAGCCTTCCATTATGCTCTTCTCAATGCAAGGAACAACTGCAATCATGAGATTACCACCAAACACCTTTCCATTCTTGCTGAGGGCCTGGAATGAAAGGAAAAAATAAATTGATTGCATTGATGGAATTTACTGTAATACAGACTATAAACAACACTGTGCAGCCTAAAGTTGGTACCTTTTTAGCTTGTAGCTTTGACTGATATTGGATGTGCATCCAATTTCTATTTGTCATGACCTAAAGAAGTAGTAATCTTTTAGTACATTCATCAAAAAAATCCACAATGGTTTACTTTTAATGCTAAGCATACACCAACTGATCAAGAAAGCGTTAGCTTATAGCAAACTTTTTAAAAATATAACAACAGTAAGGCTATGATGGAAACAATTGCTGCTAAATAAATACTGTTAGAGAGACTTGCCCTTCAATATCAAGCAAAATATTATATTATGTCTTTTCATTTCTCTACTGTATTACACCCAAAATTATGACCAAACCTCTTTCTGTATTACATTTCCATACTGTGAGAACTTCTGGAGAATGAAGGAGGCAGCAGCAGGTGGGAAACTAAAGTCAAAGATCAAGTAACAAAGTTACAATAACTATATACTGGTAGAGTTACTTGCATTATCTGTACAGCAGTGCATTCTATCCAAATTCAGAAACATTTTCACTCACCCAAATATAGTAACCCAACATTCATTTAAGACATCACCACTAGTCAAACCCTCACTGGAATAAAAAACCCAGATATATGAAGTATTCAAGTAAGATTTTCATCAATTTCCTTCCTAAGACGCTAAAAATGCCTGGTAGGCAATGTTTACACACCCTTGAGTGTAAAATGGGTCAACTTGTGCTGGAGAGGGAGGGGTAGCACTATCCATTGTACGTCCAAATGTAACCACTTTAGGGGTTCCAAAGTTTGAAGTCTGCAGTTGTAAATTATTGTTCACTGGTGAAAACATGCTAACAGAATCCATCTAAGAAAAATGACAATAAATAGGTATAAGTTTTATAAACAAACCCTTAGCAAGAGGCTAATGGTAAAGTTTACCTGTGATCTATCCAAGGTTCTTTCTTTTAGTGGTGAAGGTACAGCATATTTTGTATCATACAGGCTTTCTACTGGAGGGGCACCAATAGACTCTTTTGGTGTCCGACTCATTGTTGGGGTGTCCCTGTGATGAAGAGTTATGCAGTGCAAATGTGGTCTCTTTATCAGCATGCAATTTATTGTCATTTACTTATTTCTTGACTTTTACCTGCTACAGCTATGCTGAAGTTTTACAGATAACTGATGCTGAGGACTTGTGAAACTGTAACCTAGACACAGAAATATAAAATTAGGTTAATTAATTGAGAGCAAATATATAAAGGAATCTTCATAGCAAGAGAATCAAGACTAAAACAAGAGGAAGAAAAAAATGGAGAAAAATTACCAAGGCAGGAGAGATTTTCAAAAACCCTGTTAATACTTATGACAGAAGGTGGCAATTACACACAGTACAAATGCTCCATTACCTCTTGGTGGTGATTTTGAATTCCTGTAATATGGACTTTTTTGTGATGAACCAGATGATGACGACCAATTCTTAGGCTGTGTGAATGAACATTAAATTAGCAAACACTTGAGTAAGAAATGAGACATTTTTAATATGTACATTTTTTTGCTGTTCAAGCAACATCAAAAGATCATTATTACCTATTAGATAGGCTTACCATTGGGCTTTCATTATTGCTGATGGCTAAAAATCTGAAGCTACGAGACTGAGTGTTAACATAATATTATAATGATCACTAGCAGCAGAAAGAACTAGGTGAAAGTAATAGGAAAATGCTCTTGGTGAGCCATAAAGGAGAGAAAATCAGTGGTGAAGGCTCAGGAAATTGGGGAAATTTAAGAGCTCCCACCCCTTAGGTACAAAGAGCAGAAGGGATTTTGTGAGATTAATGATCCGATGTGCTAATCCATTGTTAATTGGCTTATCATAGAATTGTCATGTGTTGTACCTTTATTTAATTTGTTGCAAACTATTTATAAGCTAACTTATAGTTTGACTCTCAGCAAAAGCTAAGAATGGCCATTTCTTGTCGGCAAAATTGAAGAAAGAGCTATGAATCGGATAGTAACTTAGTACTAGTAAGTAAAAGCAAGAAATACTAACCAATGATGGTTGTGTATTGCCCCCCAAAAGATATCCTGGGAGATAACTGGTGGTGGGACTTGTGGAATCTCCAAAACCTATCAATAGGACATTCAACGTTAGACAAAAACTAGCACAGCAATTCGGCTAATTCATATTTAAAGAAGCATACTCATGTCCATATTCTTTTAACAAAATTTGATGAAAAGTATAAGCTTAAATGAACTTCAAAGCGAAAGAAGACAAAATATGAAAGTGTGAGTCTTGTTGGATCCTATTTCAACCAATCATAGCAAGAGCAAGTGAAGGGTGAGCAAACAGTTCGCTAAGTCAGCGGTGAGTGGTACCTTTTGGGTACCTATGCATAGCTATGAATGGCAGTGTATACCTATGTATACTTATGCATGGCTATGTATAGCTATGCATGGCTATGTATTCTTATGCATAGCTAAGTATACCTAAGCATGGCTTTGTATACATATGCATGGCTATGTATTCGGAAGAACCCCCCTACTCGTTGAAAAGGTCCGGTAACCTCTATATGACTAAGAAATATCGGAACCTACGGAACCTCTATATGAGTATTACATGACGTACCTACCTCCTTTGGTGAGAGTAACATGAAAAACAACCCTTGTTGGCAGCCATTTTGTCCTTAAACCTCTAATTATTTTAATTTGAAAAGAAAGGCATATGAGATGGCTTTTACAAATCGTGCATCGCAAAGCTTTCTAACACACGCTCGGTTATGGTATTTGGTGGACGCAAGAGATCAAGTATGTGGTCGTCTGGCTGGATATATTGGACAAATCCTTCAAGGCAAAACCAAACCTGTTTATCATCATGCTTCTGATATGGGAGACTACCTTATTGTCGTGAACACTAAAAATATTGTCTTTTCGGGATCAAAGTGGAATAATAAACTCTATCGCCATCACACGGGGTTTCCAGGGGGACTGAAGGAAATCAGAGCAAGAGACTTGCATGAGAGAGATCCCACACGTGTTTTGTGGAGAGCTGTTTATGGAATGCTACCGAAAAACAATCTGAGACCAATACGGATGAAAAGGCTGTTTCTGTTCGAGGATGATCATCACCCTTATGCTGAAAACATAATTGCAAAGTTAGAGGCTCCAGCATCGATACCTAAGAGGCTTCATGAATACAGTTCTGAACAAGTAGCTGATTATCCTAAAATTTTGTACTAAAAAGAACATTTTTGGAATGAATGAGGGCTCTCAAGAAAACATTTGATGTGATCTCAAAGCATTCTGGGACAGTGCCAATAGTGCATCCATGACTTTATCTAAAGATGTATCTTCCTGAAAACACTTAAAAAACCCAGTGTCTGGCAGGCAGATAAGGATAAGCTACTTTATAAAAGAAAAGCCAAATAACTGTATTGTACTTTCCAAAAGCCTTCTAATAATGTCATAAAGTCGAATATTCAGAGTTTCTTCAATGCTCAGCATACTATACAAATGATGTGACACTTCAATATTTTTACCATAACTTGTAAATTTCTCGTTCGCTGATCGACTAAAAACCATTGTTGATTAGAGGCTAGACCTGCTTGTGCTTAAGACATCGTCACGCCACGAGCACGAGCGCGAGCGCGGATGAAACGGCTTTTTCAAACTATTATCTCATCTTTTTGTTCACTTTTTCAACTTTGTTATGCTAAGAAACAGATCGAAATCAGTTTTCTATGGGTCTGTCCTGTAATCGAATATGAAATGACATCAAAAATGATCCAAACTTTGCACTTGAGTTTGGATCATTTTTGACATCATTTCATGTTCGATTACAGGACAGACCCATAGAAAACGGACTTCGATTTGTTAATTTCATCTTGTAGTGACTGCCGGACAAGATTTTGAAAAAACTCTTTTTCCCTGTAGTCCGAGAATAAGATGCAGGGAAAAAGATTTATTAATATCAAAAATATTGATAAATGCCAGATTATTAAGAACTCAAAACGCCTTTATCAAGGACGGTGGAACACCCTAAAAGGTGGGGAGGCTAAGACTCACAAATATGAGATCTGGGGCCAGGCGTACAAAGGCTGGATAGCGGTGGATAACAGTTCTTTTTATCAACTTTACCACTCTCAGGTGGAGGCGTGCCTTACAGGTTTTAGCCCAATTACAAGGCCCCAGAAAATCGAATATAATTTGAAAGTTGATTTTTGAGGAAGGAGGAAAATAATAATAATGTAATAAGACAAAACGCTTTTTCAACAATGTAATGAAGTGGAAAGCAAGGTACGGACAGAACTAATAATATACTCCTAGTTGGTGTTTACAAGAGCTGTGATGCTAATTTGCAAATTATTATTAGAAAAATGTTGTGAAGCTGGTTTGGTTCATCTAAAAATTAATTTCTGGTTTGTATACTTATATAAGTAGTGTCAGACTAACTAACACTTAACATTATTTGTTTTTCCTGTTATTTCAAAGTTTTTATTCATCATTTTGGATCTTCAAATGTACCAGTGGCCATATCTGTCATCTTGGGAAATTTTGCCTTCTTCTTGTCAAGTTCTTCTTGAGTCCACAATAAAAGTTTAAGAATATTAGAAAGTTTAGGCTGAGTTTTTCTGTACTCAGCTTCAAGTATTGCTGCATTTAATTCACTAGCAACTTTCTGCCTTTGAGCTGGATGAAGCAGTTCACCAAAGGGTGAGTCCTCAGGGTTCTCGAAAGCAAGTAATGCCATTGTTTGTTCAAGTTCTTCCAAGAAATTACTGGACTCCTGGCCCTGCTCGGCAAGTTGATTTTGGGCAAATTCCACAGCCGATACGATATCTTTTTCTCGAATCAGTTCAATTAGTCGTTGCTGTTGTAAATGGAAATACAACAGCTGGTTTGTGTCGAGGATTTCTGGGTTTAGCTTGTTTGTAAGGGACACTGCCTCTTCCATATCACCTCGTTGAATAGCTTCTCTGATCTTAATTCTATTGTCCAAGCTATCAAGTGGAATAGATGGTTGTGTTCCTGATTCAATTCTGAACTTTTCTGCTGCCTCTTTATAACCTTCAGTAACCAAATAATCCATGATAAGGCGATTCATCTCAGCTCGGGGAAACCTTATTTTCCGAAGTCTTTCCATCCATTCATCTCGATTTACTTCCTCAGCTTTATCTGGAAAGCTCATTCTAACAATAAATGAGGAAAAAAGGGATGCCAGCTTTCGATATGAGCTTAAAAAAACAATTAAATAACAATAGTGTTCTGAAAGTGTTGGATACTCCGAAGGTAGTTCCAAAATGTAATTAATTTCTTGCGCATGCTCTCCGGCTACTACCGCTGCTGGCAGCATCAAACCGAGGCAGTTCCCTACAAGCTCTTCGTTCTTTCTTTCGCACCTTTCTTCACGGCAGGTAATGTTTTCACAATCTGTCTAATTTCTTGGTGATTTTGAACCATCCTTGCTTATTATGGTCTTATATCAGTTCTTTCAATCACTTTCAAGCCATCTGTAAGTTCACCTAAATACTTACGTGCTCTTATGGGCGAAAAATGCATTTGATTTTCTAGGTAATTAATTCCATAAGTATTTTACGTGACAGACTTGGTAAAGCGAGTATTTTGGTATCTATTCTTCTGTTGAAAAAGTCCATCCACTGGATTTTCAGTTAATTTCGACTGAGTTTCAGACGTTCCAACTGAATCTTTGGTTGAAGGCCCACACAACTAAATTTCATATGATCGTTTTAGGCAGTAGCCGCCATGTTGGATGAAATTGATAAAAAATTTCGATGACTTCTTTGTTATATCATCCAACATGGCGTATACGACTATTGTTATTTGGCGCTCTTGGGAATGATTGATTGTTTTCAACCCATGCCCATGAGAGTGAGTAGAACAAAAGGTCCACTAGTCAGAGTGGTGGTTTTCTTTTGCCGATTCCACCAGCAATGGCTGCCATGTCTTTTGTCAAACGTCTCTCCTGGGAATGGTTGAAAGCCAAGAATTGCAAACCAAGAATTTGAAATAATGTGCTCCTAGCTGTAGTTACTGAGTGGGAAATGTGTTCAAGGTCTTGGATTGCATGAGTCAAGATGATTGACAGTTCAGAAAAGACCAAAATGTTTTGGAGTGCGAGGTTAAGCTACAATGGTTTTGGCTGTAAAATGGTAAATTATTAATGTTTGTGAACATCCAGGTATGGGAGCCTACAAATACCTTGAAGAGCTGTACAAGAAAAAGCAGTCTGATCTGCTTCGGTTCTTGTTAAGAATCAGATGCTGGCAGTATCGTCAGTTGAGTGCAATTCACAGGGCTTCAAGACCAACCCGGCCAGATAAAGCTCGTCGGCTTGGTTATAAGGCTAAGCAAGGCTATGTCATCTACCGGGTGCGTGTGCGTCGTGGTGGGCGCAAGAGGCCAGTTCCTAAGGGAGCCACCTATGGCAAACCAAACAACCAAGGAGTGAATCAGCTCAAATTCCAAAGGAGCTTGAGATCTGTTGCTGAGGTAAGTTCTTAAGCCTTTTGCTCCTATGATGTCCAAAGCTACTTATAAGAGATGCACCTCAAATGAAAAATTTCTGCTTCAAATGCTTGAGCAAGTTGGCTTTCAAAACATTCTTTAGATTCTTTAGGAAATGGAAAAACTTTGGAATTGTAAAAAAATTGGGCCATTGTCAACAAGGTGTTGATCGTGATCATGAAAAAAAGACAGATGAAGTATTTGTGAAGCGAAGCTTTGAATAAAAAATTAAGAGTTATATTATAAATGTCATCTGTGTTTATGGGAAAAATACTTCATCATTTGTAAGCCAGAAATGTCTACCCTCAACACCAGAAATGA
>JAABNW020123998.1:0-13742 GCA_015164035.2 Radianthus crispa | reverse complement strand
GATCATTTTAACTCCTGGGGAAGGGATATTTGACATCAGCAGCCGTCCCGAGGGTAGGGAATTTGACTCTGGAGATATATCAAAATGTGGGGCTAAACATTGACAAGTGCATTAATACATGGGATCGCGAATCTCGGGTTTCCTTGCATTGTGGGATAGAGTCCAAAGTTCAATCGGGCACAAGTTTGAAGACAAAGTATGGAAGATAAATGTCTGATTTTGAACTCTATTTAGTTTTGAGTCACCATTTTGGTTGAAGATGAAATTTTTATACATCCAATAGATTTTATTCGCAAATGATCGCTTAAAAATGTATTTACTCCCTTAATTTGGAGCTTCATGTAATTACTTCACGCTCGTAAAGAGTTGATGGTTGGACATATCTGACTTATTCATTTATTACGAAGCTTTGCTTCACTATTTCCACGGCCAAAAACAGCGCAATTACGACGATAAGGTCATCAGAAGTAAGCTAACGTATTTGATATTGCTTGTAAAGCGTAATAAATACTTAATCGTAAGTGATGAAATCAAGGCTCCGTAAACAAAGCACACGAAACAACATTATGCTGGTTATTTTATGCATTCATGGTTGAAGCCAGATAAAGCACTTTCAAACTTTCATTTCGAGGATAAAAGACTCTTATCGGAGTACTTTACAGACAACAACTTGCCTTTCGAAACATAAGAATATACCTTGAAGCCGGCCATACGAACAGTAAACACAGGGGTTATACCAGTTCCAAATTAACGAAACAAACATATTTGGAACGATCATACGAGAATAAAATCTATCAGATATATAAGAATTTCATTTTCAAGCAAAATTGCGGCCTGAAACTGGTTAAAACAGTTAAAAACCGTGCCGAAACACTCATCTTCCACACTTGTATTCAGACTTCATCTTCTATCCCGTAATGCAACGTAACTCGGGATGGATTCGCGGTCAGTGTATACTATGACTTTTTTTTTGAAAAGGCATGTTTTCAAGTTGGTATCTATCTTATTTGTAGGAAGCAAAAGACATATTAGATCGTCTGTGTGATGAGATACGGCAGCAAACAGAGTAAGTTTGGATCTCATTCTTTGCTGGGACGATAGAGCGGCTAACTGCTAACCGCTGGCGCGCTTTCTCCTGTATCAGAATCATGTATACTTTACTTCATTGGTCTCTTTCAGGTGCTTTTATTTTTTGTTTTGTAAGTGACTTGCTTTCCATTTGGATGTGTATTTTCGGCGTTAAGTTTGGCCTTGCGACGGATGGGCCGTTCCTAAAGCATTACGTATTCCTTTACTCTTTCCCGCTCAGCATACATCCTTTGTTCCAAATAGATTACAGATCACTGTCGGTATGCCTGTCGGAGTCGAAATGTGTGTTGCAATAGAAGATTACGAAGACGAGCTTGGCCAGCTGAAGAGAGAAGAAAATGTGCTTGTACTTGACAAGCTTTCGCGGCCTGGCATGTATAAAGTTGTGAAATTGAGAGCTGATGGCTCCCAAGGCGATGAGATGTGGGTACCTTCCAAAATACTCCAGAGAAAGACATCAACAGCTGAAGTAACTCTGAAAGGAGGTACAATACCAATATTGGATTAATATATGAAAAATATTTACTGAAAATGGGTCTTATTCTTTAAGACTAGATGTTGAAGTCTCGTCATTAGGGTATTGTCACTCTGTTGTTAAATAGTTTTGCTTACACGAAATGTTTCCAAGTTGGTCCACGCCCAATACAAGACAAGACCCCTTTTGTACAAATATCTTTCATATATATATTTTTTCGTCAGGCATCACGGTTTTGTAAATATCTCTACAAAAGGCCAGGGTGTGGGTAACAAATATGCAGTGCTTTGTAAAGGAAATCGTATTAATCGAGTGCAATTTGGAATATATTTGAACGAGTGAGTTTTCACAGAGTTCAAAATTGCGCGAGCCCGTAGGGCGAGTGCTATTGAGCTCTTTCAATATATTCAAAATTGCACGAGAAAAACCATATGATTTCCAATTAATAATACACATGAGAAAATTTCAGCAAGCTTTTTGGTGGCAAGTTTTAGTTTTTAGCAAAACTTAAACAAGCTCAAATTGTTTTAATATTCTCTTTATTCATTTTGAGCACTCAAAGGAAATTTCTTTCATTGCACAAAAGTATTACTTACTTTTGTAAAAGATAGTCTTTTTTAAAAGGGTCTTATTCTTTCTTTCTCACTGTCTCTCGCTTTAACTTTCATGTCGAGTGACTTCAACAGCTGTAAAATGGTCTAACTGATGTTTTCTTTTCTTGCAAATTCCTAAATGACAAGCATCATTGCCTCCTTTTTTTAACCCCAAGATTTTTGTACTGGTTTTTAACGTGTAAACCTTGCTTTTTTTAACTCGTGGATACGCGAAGCGTAGGAACGAGTTATTGTGAGGGGTCTGAACGTCACTCGCTCGCTCACTCACTAAGTAATCCGTTAGCACATCGATATCTAAACGTTAATTCGATTAGTATTCGTTTTCCGTAGATCTTCCGACTAGATGTTCACTGCCTTCCGATTGCCTACGAATTTTTCCGAACAGTTTGCCCGGACTTAATTGTGGGGTGATATAATACTTTGATATATTGAGCATGCACCAACCTACGTTACACGATCCTATGACATCATTCTCGTACCCAGATCTCTCTCGGCTTCGTCCCACGTTAAATCTATTTTTAGCTCGATGCTAATTGGCTAAAATGTACACGCATGCGCTAACTTCTCAACTAATTTATGCTTAAAGCTGTTCCCTGATTGGAGGAATCTAGTCGCTGTTCAGAACTTTTTGGTTTCATAGGTTTTCACGCATAAAGACCGCTGACTAAATTTTTCGAAGGCTCTGCTTATCATTTCAAAATGGCGGATTAGAATGGACTTGACTGAAGAATGTCATAGGCACGAGTATTGCCGTTTTTAGTTGTCAGACAACCAGGGCAGTCTACTGTAAAACACTGTCACTCATATTTTCTAACTTAACACCCTTGACTGAAAGATCTTAATACTAAGAAATACAAGTAGGTAACTCGTTAGGTATTCCTTTACCTAAAACGATCAAATCATCAGCATTTAAAAATTTTTTTTCCTGTTTTCCAGGATACACCGCTGAGCTGGTTAAGAAGCCACAACCAGTAAGTAGCGTCGTTTTATGATTTCTTTCTTTACATTTCTCAAGAAAACAATGACAGCACTACGTTATTTCGTCACCATGCTCTCGATTTCCACTGTTTTACTGTATATTGTTATATTCTCATGATGTACCTTTACTCTATACAGGAACAAGTTGTATCTGAAGTTACTGTAGATGTTCAGGAATCCATGCCAGGTAGTCCCAGCTTATCAAGTTAAACTTATGCTAAGATGTTTATGCTGTTTTCTTTTATCATTTTAGAACCAAGGAGGGAAGAAACTGCAGCAACAATGTATGTATGCTTGAAAAAAGATATTATTATTATAATAATAATAATAATTATTATTATTTATTTATTTATCTTTATTTTTATTATTTATTTTTATTTCTTTTTAAGAAGATAGAGTACTCTGCGATATGACAATTGGTGGGAATTGAACAACGGGAGGATCGTAAAAAAATAGAACCCAAATTTATTTTTTTCCCTGACTCGTATTTCCTGTGCTAATATACATTTATGATTCTTTCGCTAGTCAAATTGGAAAAGAACCTCAACCCATCACTCTGACTCTCGACGGTCAAGCGGCTTTCGACTTTCAACCAGTTGAACTTAAACTACCAAAGCCAGATGATGTAACTGCAGAAGATGTGAAGGCTACTGAAAAAGATGTCCACATAAAACCCAAATTTGTGGAATCGCTGTCTGATGTGCAGATTTCAAAAGGAAATACGATCATCTTGGAGTGTCGCGTTACCGGAAAACCAAGACCAGAGATCACTTGGTATAGGAATGGGAGAAAAGTGGTCGAAGATGACAGACATCTCATGGAAATCCGTCCAGGGGATATTTGCATTTTGACAATTCGAGGGGTGAATCCTGACGATGAAGGCACCTATACATGCAAGGCCACGAATCCTGCAGGCGAGGATTCCACTTCTGCGACATTCCAGATCTCAGTTAAAAGATCTGCTCCTGAGTTCACAAAAGAACTTGAAGACGCGGTAGTTCTGGATGGAATGCCAGCCAGCTTTGAGGTCCGGGTAGATGGAAGTCCAGAACCTGTCGTTGATTGGTTCAAAGGAGGAAAACAGCTTAAACCAGGACGCAGAATTGAAACCCAGAAAGAAGGCAACTACTACAGGCTCATCATAACCAATTGCCGAAAAGAAGACGCCGGAAGAGTCGTTTGTAAAGCAAGAAATATTCATGGTGAAACGGAATGCTCCTCCAATTTCAACGTTACTGTGGATTCAGTTCCACCTAAATTTACAAAGAGACTTTACGATCTGACCGTCAAATTAGGAACTGACATTCAGATGTCGGTGAATTTCGTGGGAACACCTGAACCAAAGGTCAAATGGTTCTTAGATGATGAAGAGATCAACAAGGATGATGGATTCAATATCAAAACACATGCTGGGTCCTCCGTGTTGCTTATCGATGGATTTACCAGTGAAGATTATGGTCATTATAAATGTGTTATCGTCAACGATGCTGGCCAAGCCAACACTTCTGCAAAACTGTCTGGGGTCGAGGAACAAGTTCTCCCATTGAAAAAGCCGGCCGGCGAGGCTCCTAAGTTTATCAAGAAATTGACAGACCTTCACGTGATTGAAGGAGATGCGGTGAGACTCGAGGTTATCGTCCGTGGTACTCCAAAACTATCGGTGCAGTGGAAAGCTGAAGGACAGCCTATTGAGGAAAGCCAGCGCGTCCACGTAATGGTAGATGGCGCTAAACACATCCTACAGATTGAAAATGCACTTCTTGATGACGAAGCAGAGTACAAATGTGTGGTAAGCAACGACCATGGTACCGTAGAATGTAGCGCAGAACTGCTCGTAGATGAAAGATCTAAAACACCGGAATTCATCAAGGAGTTAAAAAATGTGAAAGCCGTGGAAGGTGATCAAGTCAAGTTCGTGGCTGAAATCAAAGGAACACCCGAACCAGAGGTACTGTGGTTCAAGGACAACATTCTTATCGAAGCGGGCGACAGGTTTGAGGCAAGTCGAGACAAGGAACTGTTTTTCCTAACGTTACATAAATGCATCCTCGCGGACACTGCTGAAATAAAATGTGCGGCGCGAAACTCTGCCGGGGAAGTGTCTTCTGTTGCAAATCTAGTCGTTGACACGAAGCCGAAGCAGGTGGTGGAGGAAATTAGTATTACTGTTGCTCCAAAAGAAGAAAACCCCATAGAATTTAAATTTGACATCCCTCAGGATAAAGACGTTCCTCCTCAATTCTTACAAAAGCTCGAAGACAAAGAGATTGTTGTGGGAAGCACTGTGGACCTCGAAGTCGAAGTAAGTGGTCAACCAAAACCCACAGTAGAATGGCTGAAAGACGGTGCACCAGTTAAGGCGGATAATAGAATACGTATGGAGACAGATGGCCGCATACATACAATTTCTATTTCCAATATAAATCTTGATGATGAAGCTGAATATACTTGTGTTGCTAAGAACATCGCTGGAAAAGCTTCAAGTAAATCAGAGGTTTTGGTCGAGGAAGAAATGAGGGTACCAGAATTTGTAACCAGGCCTAGAAACATTGAAATTACTGAAGGAGATACAGCGTGTTTTGAAGCTGTTGTATCCGGCCTGCCTCTACCAGAAATAGAGTGGTTAAAAGATAGTAAACCCATAGAAAAAAGTCATCGTTTCCAACTGGACTTTGGTGAGAATCGTTCGGTTCTTACAATAACGGATACAAAGCTGACTGACGAAGGAGAGTATACTTGTCTGTTGTCAAGCAAAGCCGGGAAGGATTCCTGCAAAGTTGAATTGCTGGTCGACGAAGCTGTTGTGCCTCCCGAGTTTGTGAGGAAAATGAGTACCATCGAGCTGTACGAAGGAGATCTTGCGCAGTTTGATGTACGAGTGTCTGGTACACCTGAGCCCGATGTTCAGTGGTTCAAAGATGACGAACCCTTGACTGACAGTGACAGGATAGAAATTCGCTCCGATGATGATCAGCGGTCCTTAGTCATCCGAAACTGTATTCCAAATGACGAAGGTCGATACCGATGCACAGCGACCAACGAAGCCGGTCAAAAATCCTGCTACGGAGAGCTTACTATCAATTCCAGACCTTTCCCACCTTACTTTTCGGACGAGAGTCCTAATATACCAACAGAGTTCGAAGTGGGAGGGGATATCACATTAGAGGCGACAATACGGGGTCGCCCTACTCCTGATGTCCACTGGGAGAAAGACGACAAACCCATCAAAGAAAGTTCGCATCACGTTCTTTGCCACACTGGTGATCGGTACACTCTTACCATCAAAGGTGCAAGTCCAAAGGATTCGGGCGTCTACACATGTATTGCAAAGAATGACGCCGGGGCTGCAAAGAGGACGTATAATCTGGACATTGAAGGTATGTGATGTTTACGATAGTTCTTCTTTTATACGCCATATTTCTTACAGTACCTACTCTATAATATCTTATCTTTAATGCCTAAGTTCAGTTTTAATTATATCTATTCACTAACAATGCATGTATTTATATGGCATGGTTATCCATGTATATGATATAGTGATTTAACTACTAACATTCTGTATATACCTATTTTAAGAAAAAGGTTTTTCCACGTTGTGCATTCGAAGACCAAACTACATCACGAATAAATAGTATTTGTATTTTTTTGGGGCGAACGAATTGGAAATATATGGGAAAATTCTCTGGTCCTCTGTTGGTTGCATTTCCCATATGCACAGCAAGTTCTTCCATGATCAAAGGTGCATTCTGGTCTTAGAATACGCTATGCAGTATGAAACAAAACTAAGAACAACCTTTTTTGTGAAATAGGTGCACTAATGTATTACCCATAATACGGCAGTTACTACGTTATTGGTGCATGCAAAGCGCAGGGATCAGTGGCATGTTAAAGATCCTATTATTGAAGCGCTGCCGCTGGTATTTAAGAAATAATACTGTATATTTGAAGTGTAAATTAATAAGTTATGAAATAAAGTTTATTGGTGTCTGACTCTCTTGAAAACCGACGACTGCTCGAGGGTTAACAAAATTTCGACAATAATAGAATGCGTTAACGTACCAGAGATGTGTAGTCGTCGCTCTCCGTGTCACTAGTTGATGTTGGTCATCAATCCTCTTTTGGGGGGAAATTGTTCTGGAGTCTTCTTAGGAGCCGTAGGGCTAGTCATGTTGTTTAAAAAATTGCTACCGTACTTCGATTTCACATATCAAATATCTCAGCAAGGAAAATAGATATCAAAACGGTAAAAGCTATTTTTTGTTTATTTTCAAAGGGCTTTCATATTACAAAGAGATCCTGAAAGGCCTATATGCACTTTAAACATAAGAATAATCGTTTTCGTCCATGTCACGAGAGTCATTAAGTCACCGGACCTTTTTGCATGTCTTTATAATCATTGAGTGTTCTCGTTAACAACATAAACATAACAATTCGCAAGTTATGGAGTGAAAATTGACCATCATGACACTCTAAAACAAATGTACTCCCGTTCGTTTTCCCGATACTTTACATACGTCAATACTCCACTGATCGCGCATGGTACTGTGCATGTTTGCATGGGCAATATTTCGATGATATTCTCTCTGTGACGACGATCGCTCTTCGCTTTGATTTATTCATTTCATGATTCGCTCATGGAACAATACACGCAATCATTTCCTTCGTACTCGTATACTACGCAAACCAATTCAGACGTATGTGGTGCAAACGTACATTTTGTCATTCTTCATTAAGAACAAGAAAACTATCACTTTGTGCACAGCTCCACCCACCACGGGGAGTCCACCACAGTTTCTTGAGCTGATTCAACCTGTTGAAACCACTGAAGGTGAAACTGTAACTTTGGTTTGTACGGTGACTGGAAAACCAAAGCCAACGATTGAGTGGTACAAAGACGGACTTCCTCTGAAAGATACTCAGAGAATCGAAAGCTTTTTCGATGGCAGCGTTTGTACCTTGAAAATCAAAGATGTTAATCTCGATGATGAAGGTCTGTATAAGTGTGTTGCAAGTAGTAAATTCGGTACTGCGTCTTGCGCCACAGAGGTTCTGGTCGAAGAAGCTGAAGTTATTATCAAGGAGAGACCAGAGCCAGTAATCGAGATCTCTGGGAACACAGCACATTTCGATCTAGTAGTGTCTGGACAACCTTCCCCTGATGTTGATTGGTATCTGAATGAGAAAAAGATCGAAAATCAAGGGCGATTTCGAATTTCTGAAGACAAGAAAGAAGGACAATACAAACTGATCATTGAAAATGTAAAATCTGACGACAGCGGCAATATACGTTGCGTTATCCGCAGTGGCGAACAACAGCAAGCCTGTGACACCTACCTTCAAGTGAAAGGAAAACCCAAATTACCGAAAGAAATAGAAAAAGAAAGAAACGAAAAGTTTATTGATCTTAATAAAGAGCTTTCTTTGAAATTTGGAGTAAAAGATGTTCCCGAGGATGACGCACCAGTAAGAGAAGAAGTCGTCGTTGAAATTGGTAAAGATGAATCGTTTTCAGAAGTAAAATTCGATATCACTCCAGAAATGGAGGGAAAGATGGTCGATCTCAACAGGGAGTTGACTAAGACGTTAGGTTCGCGGAAGCCTGTTACGGAAGAACCTCTTCAGAAAGAAGAAAAAACAATCGATCTAAATAAGGAAATCACCTTCAATATCGGAGGAGCACAGCCTGCGGAACCTGAAAGATCACAGTCAGTTCCCTCGGAGAAGAAATCTCATGTTGGCGAGGAAATTAAAATCGATTTAGGTTCGGAAGATTTGTCAAATCCTGTTATCCAGCTGCAGGTTAACCAACCGGACAAAAGGCAGCCCACAAATCCGCATCCTTCAAAGCCGAGTGATAAAGAAGAAAGAGTTGTTCCAAAACCAAAACAACCGAGTCAAGATGAGCCCAATAGGAAGCCTGAGCAGCAAACCGTTATTCTTGGGGAAGAAGTAAAGTTTGATCTTGGAACAGGTGATGCCATAACCCCAGTAATCCAAATTCAAGTTGGGCGTCCTGAAGAAAGACAACATGAAAAAATATTTCCTTCAGTAATACAAAATCCTAGTCCAAAAGATGAGGAAGAGAAGATTAAACCATTGCAGCAAACTGTTGTAAGGGACGAGTTAAACTATCCAGTTACTATTGAGCAAGAACAGCTTCTAGAAGGAAAAAACCCGCACAATCCACGCCCTGGAAATCCACACCCAAGTGGACCCACTTCTGTTCCTATTAGAACTGTGAATCTGGGAGAAGAAATATCCTTTGACATAGGAGCAGAGGGAGGGGGAGTAGAGATAGTTGATTCCGGTACCATGAGGTTTGATACCGATGTAAATCAAGACGGAGATCGACCGCATTTTATTGACACGGACGAAAAGACATTACCTGCCGAGGTAACCGATACTGGAGATGTGAAGTTGGAAGTCAAAGTCGGCGGTAGTCCAACACCAGAAGTAGTGTGGACGAAGGATGATGAGGTCATCATAGGCAGTCCTCACTATGATATTAAAAGTTTCGACGATTTACACACACTTATTATCAAATCTCCCACTGATGATGATAAAGGGGTGTACAAGTGTATGGCTTCAAATGATCGTGGAATTGCGGCCAGAACCTTTGAAGTAGGGGTTGAGAGACCCGACAAAAACAAGCGCCCATCATTCGAAGAAATCGAAGGAAAATCACCACTTATCATTACTGATGACGGTGACCTTATACTGGAGGTAAAAGTCAAAGGACAGCCAATGCCAGATGTAAAATGGTATAAGGATGATTTACCTCTGGAAGAAAATGATCGTATTTCTATCGATTGTAAAGACAACATCTATACTGTAACAATAAAAAGTTCTACTGCAGAGGACTCTGGGGTCTACAAGTGTGAAGCTAAAAATGAAGCAGGAACAGCAATCAGAAAGTTCTCCATCGACGTTGAATCTTTTACGCCCAAACTGCAGGCATTTGTCCATAAAGATCAAGATTTTCCGCAGTTTTCGGATAGAGAAGGGGTTTCTCCATACGAAGTCACTGAGGAGGGGGATATTAAGCTGCAGACAAGAGTGACTGGAAACCCTGAGCCAGACGTTGAATGGTTGAAAGATGGAAAGCCAGTCAGAGGAAGTGAAAGAATTGAGGTCCAAATACGTGGAGACACTCATATACTCATTATAAAGTCACCTGTTAGTAGTGATGCTGGAAGTTACACTTGTGTCGCCAAAAATACCCGAGGGACCAATGTCCGGACATTTGATGTGACTATCGAGACTGGAACATCGGCACAAGAAGTGTCTCTCCCAGAAGATGTTGGCAGCGTCAGAGCACAATTCATAGAAAAGGGACCTACTGCCCCAGTTCCTTTTCAAATAACTGAGGATGGTAGCGTTAAATTACAAGTCAGAATATATGGAGTTCCAAAGCCTTCATTGGAATGGTTCAAAGATGGCGTACCACTTGAATCATCTGACCGTATAATTATTAGTAGTGAAGACGATTTACACACGGTGATTATTAAAGAACCAACGATCAAGGACACTGGAATGTACAAATGTGTGATCTCAAACACTACTGGAAGAGCTACAAGGACATTTGACGTTGATATCGAAGCAGTGAAACCAAGTCATCAAGTGAAAGGTGCACTGAGTGAAGAGTTGATTTTACCAAGATTCATTGACGTAACCGAGGTTGAGCCATACAGGGTTAGCTACGACGGAGACTTCACTCTGACGGTAAAGCTTTCTGGCTCTGGTAAAGTAGAGTGGCAGAAAAACGGAAAGACAATTAAAGAAAGTCGAAAGTATACAATGCGTCAAGAGGGCGATCTGCACATGCTCACAATCAAACGTGCCACAGACCATGATCAAGGAATATACAAATGCGTTGTTACCAACGAGGCTGGTGTTAATTCCAAATCGTTTGATGTCACCATGGAAGATCTACGTCCACCTGTCCTCGAGAAGCGTCCAACCAAAGAATATGTTTCTCCATATTTCATCGACAAAAATGTCACATCCTTTAAAACAACAGACGATGGGGATGTAGTACTTACTGTTAAAGTAGGTGGTCACCCAAAGCCCGAGATAGTGTGGTCCATAGATGACAAAGAAATAACTGAAAGCAAAAAGTTTAGTTTGAAATACGAGGGCGATTTGTTTACTCTTACGATCAAAAGCCCAACAAAAGCTGACCGAGGGACCTACAAATGCACTGCTTCAAACAAGGGCGGAACAAGCGTTAAGAGATTTAACGTTGACATTGAATGGGACAGGCCAACTAAGGAAACTCCTCTTGAAGTGAATTTGCCTGTATTCGTGGAGGATGGCGTCGTGCCTTTCCAAGTAACGGAAGATGGTAACATAAAACTGACTGTGAGAGTTAAAGGTAAGCCCATGCCAACCGTCCAGTGGACTAAAGATGATCAAACTATCAATTTAGATGAGCATTTCCAGGAAGATCATATCGATGATATGTACAATCTAATCATCACAAAACCTTCAAAGCAGGACGAAGGAGTTTATAAGTGCACAATTAGCAACGATGTTGGAGTTAACGTCAAGACATTTGATGTGGATTTTGAATATGTTGGTCGTGAACCAGAACCGAGTCTAAAAGTAAAAACCAAACAGGAGACAAAAAGAATATTCATCGATGAAAATATTGTCCCTTTTGAAATGACAGACGAAGGAAATGTCAACCTTACAGTAAGAGTTGCTGATACCTCTAATACAAACATCGAATGGTTGAAGGACAACGTCCCAATTCAACCAAGCAGTCACTGCAAATTTACAGAGCGAGATGATACATTCACCCTTACCATCGTATCACCGACGGCCGAAGATAAGGGAACCTATAAGTGCACTGCCACTACGCCAATGGGTACTGCCGTGAGGTCATTTGATGTAGAAATCGAAGGCAAAGAAGAGCCAACGTATGAAGCACAACCGGTTGACGAACAAGCCGCGCCACAGTTTGATGACGATGTTAAAATAGTTCCACTTCAAGTAACTGACGAAGGTGATCTAATCCTTACAGTTAAGGTCAAAGGTAGACCCAAACCGGAAATTAAATGGTCAAAGGGCGACAAAACGTTAAAGCCAAGTGATAAAGTGATAATAACGGAAGAAGACGACACGTATTCATTGCTTATTAAATCACCATCTCCCGAAGATAAAGGAGTTTATAAATGCACTGCAAGTAATGATGGTGGTTCAAGTATTAGGAGCTTTGATGTTGAAGTTGAAGGGGAAGAGCCTGAAAAAAACGTGCCAACAAAATCAGTTGTCTGGCCTAAAGAAAAGGAGCGTCCGACATTTATCGATGAAAATGGAGAACCAATTACGATAACTGATGATGGTAATTTGAAACTTACAGCCATAGTCAAAGGTAAACCTAAACCGGGGGTAACTTGGACAAAGGACGACAAACCGATAAGGCCTAGTGATCGGACTGCTATCTCTGAAATAGATGACACGTACACATTGACCATTAAATCTCCAACAACAGATGACGAGGGAAACTACAAGTGTACAGCCACTAGCGACGTCGGTACTAGTATTCGAAGTTACGATGTGGAATTAGAAAAAGAACAGCCCAAAGAAAAGATGCCAACTAAAGTGAAACGAAAGCCCCAAAAAGATGAGCAACGACCAGCGTTTGTTGAAGAGAAAATAGAACCTTTGAAGGTAACTGACGAAGGAGATTTGCAGTTGACAGCAGTAGTGAAAGGGAAACCAAAACCAGAGGTGACTTGGATTAAAGATGATAAACCGATTAAATCAAGTGATCGAACAGTAATCACCGAAACCGACGACACCCATACGTTAATAATAAAATCTCCTACACCAGATGACAAGGGAACGTACAAGTGCACTGCCACTAACGACGTTGGCACAAGTATTCGAACTTACGATGTGGAAATAGAAGGCGAAAAACCTACACAAGACGTTCAGACTGAGGTTAAACGAGCACCTACGAAAGGCGAACAACGTCCAACATTTGTCGAAGAGCAAGTAGAGCCATTGCAGGTAACCGATGAAGGAGATTTGCAGTTGACAGCGGTAGTGAAAGGCAAACCTAAGCCAGAGGTAACTTGGACGAAAGATGACAAACCGATAAACCCAAGTGATCGCACAGTAATCACTGAAACCGACGACACCTACACGTTGGTAATCAAGTCCCCGACATCAGATGACAAGGGAACGTACAAGTGCACTGCCACTAACGACGTTGGCACAAGTATTCGGAGTTACGATGTAGAAATAGAAGAGGACAAACCTGCAGAAAAGGTTCCAACCAAGGTGAAACGAAAACCCAGAAAAGATGAGCAACGGCCAACATTTGTTGAAGAGAAGGTAGAACCTTTGCAGGTAACCGATGAAGGAGATTTGCAGTTGACAGCGGTAGTGAAAGGCAAACCTAAGCCAGAGGTAACATGGACAAAAGATGACAAACCGATAAAACCTAGTGATCGTACAGTAATCACTGAAACAGACGACACTCATACATTAATCATCAAATCACCAACACCAGATGACAAAGGAACGTACAAGTGCACAGCTGCTAGCGACGTCGGTACTAGTGTTCGAAGTTACGA
>JAABNW020123997.1:5441-25684 GCA_015164035.2 Radianthus crispa | reverse complement strand
GATAATTTTTTCCTAAAAATTTGATCTACAAAAAGTTGTTTTTCTTCTCTGAAAACAGAGTTTTCACGCTTTCAATCAGTGACTAACTAGTGCCCAGACTCCACATGGTCAGATGAATGGTCTTCAATAAAAGTGCGCGCGAGCTGTGCGCAGTAGCAAGGGTCCGGAACTACCTTAAAACAGGTTTGCAATGGAGTGTCAAACAGAGATGTTTAACCACTAAACTGTTAAAGTTTGTCAATTATAAACAACAACACCACCACAGAGATCCAGAGACTGCATGGCCATATCCTAATGCAAAATGTCTACCTATGTTTGATGCATCAATTAGAACATGTTGTAATGTCTAGTGTTCATTCTTAGATGCAAAAGACTTTAAAGTGCAATTATATTTATAGTCCTAGGGGGTCTATGAATGTAGGGTCAAAAGTTAGGATCACTTTTTTAAAGAATCTGTCAGCTATGTTGGGAGGTGAGCTTAAGCCGATGTTACACGAGACGATTTGCCGTGACGATTTTTCGCGATACGCTGTTTTGCACAAAGATTTTGCGGTGTAAAAATGCCAAACGGAACCAGGGAACAAGAATTTGGGCATTGGAATAAGTTTGTTATGTTTTGAGCTGATTTCAATTCATCGCAGCTTAAAATGATGAATTTTTCTCAGCGTATCGCTGCAAATCGTCTTGTGTAACATCAGCTTTATGTTGATAGTTGGTCAAAAGGTGCTATGGGGCACAATGAGTCAATATTACCTTATGCCAGTTCTTCACAACAATATGGGTCATCTTGGGTTCAGGTCAGTGGGGTTAGCTTGCATTACAGTGTATCACTGTGATACCAAGATCATATTCTAGCAGTACATGTGCCCTAAACTTTAGAGTAATGAATTTAAGAAGCCCTAGTAATCTGAGTAAGAAAGTCTTTCCAATGTTTATAATAAAGGTAGGACAAGAGTTGATACCAAATTGGAATAGATTTGTATAGCCAAAGTTACAGTCGTACCAGTCATTCATTTCCGACGCAAACACCACAGTTGCAATTTGATTGGGCAATGTTCCAACTTCTTTTCTTTATTGAGGCCATTTTTGAGCTACATTGTTGATTAGATGGCAATTAAAATATTTCAAGTACCAACTCAAATTTTTCAAAGTGTAATTTGAAAATTTCAAGTTTCAGTGGAAGTTGGAACATTGCCCAATCAAATTGCAACGTTGGTATTGGCATCAGAAACAAATGGCTGTAATAGAGAGGAACTCTTAATTCTGTTAGCATATAATTACTGAAGCAATGATTTTACCCCTTTGCCTTTTTTTCCAGGTTGATGAAGTTCATGGCTTACTTTCAAGCCTGACAGCATTGAGTTTATCAAAAGACAACAGCTGATGTTGTACAAAAATAAAAGACTGTCAAATTCTAGTCTTGGAAGATGGCAGGACATGTCAACAGTCAGTCTTACCTATACCTAAGGAGCAAAGTTTGTTTTTTGATGCTACTTCAAGAAAAGATAGTCAAAATGAAATACTGTAGATCAACTTTTTAGGTTTTGGAAATTTTTAAAATGTGTCCATTTAGTAAAACGTTTACAACTAATATACAGTATCTTCAATGATAAACAAATTTCTTAAGTTGAAGGGATTGCTTTATTTTCCAGGTTTGGCCATATTTTTTTAACATGAGTGATAAATGAATGATATCTTTCGTTGAAGAAAAAAATTCTTATCTTTAATGTCTTTAGAGTGTTCCATTGACTGAGTTTCATCTTGAATCACTCATTTTAGTTCTTAATCCTGAGTGTCTTCATCATCTGATGCCTTATAATCATTTTCGGGATAACCTTGGGATTGTCGTCTAAGTTTCTGTAGTCTTTGTCCTTCAACTTTTTTCTGTTCTTGCTCATCACCTGTTTGCTCTTCATTGTCAGATTCTTTATTGTCATTTTCAGGGTATCCTTGGGATTTTCGTCTCAGTTTCTGTAGTCTCTGGGTGACACTTTGTCTTTGTTCGTTTTTGTTGACTACAGCTTCAGATGTGGTTTGGTTTGGTTCCACACTATCCTCGTCCATTGTTGATAAAGAATCGTATTTAACTTTGCTGTGAGAAATACCATTTCATTAGATGCCTTTATTTTATACACTGATTGGAAAAATGACTGACAAACTGGGCAACTGAGATTTCCTGGGCACCAATTTGTCTGAAAATTAGGCAAGTCAGTCAGACTCTAAGCTGCGACGGGATTTATCACCAGGAGAAGAACTTGGAAATATCTCTTTCATTTAATGTGATTTCAGGCTCCATTATATCAATAACTTAACTGCTTCAAAGGCAAAGTCTTTGTGAACAACACTGACTCGCCTTGTTTTCAGACAAATTGGTACCCAAGAAATATCAAATTTTCAAATTGGTGTATAGTAGGAAATGATGACAGTGTTGAGCTGTTAAGAAAATCTTACCCACATGACTTCTTAATTACTATTAGTATACCAATCATAAATAAGGTTAGCAGAGCTGTTACACCACTTGTTAAGACTGTAATGCCACCAGTCCCTAGCAGTCCTGTAGCAGAAGCCTTATTCACTGGAATAAATAGGAAGAAAAAAATGAAATTGTGAGTGGTGCAACCATGGATTATACATATTTGGATGGATGTGATCAACATCTGGATTGATGGTTGCTAAATTGGGTGGATAATGAATATTGGAAATTGGACTGACAGATCAGTAGATGTGTATACATAATCTTGCATGGGTGCATACTAATAAATGGTTTGGCTGATACTGGGGATGCATATGGATTCGTACCATTTACAGGGATGAATTCATAGAATATATCAAAGTACTTTTATGATATGCTTGAAGTAACCAAGCTAGTCACCTTGCAGTCCTAAAACATTAATGATCTTTTTGCCCTTCATGAAGACTGGTTTAGCACATCTCAACATTTCACCATCAAATACTTCAAGACTTCCAGCACCACTCATTAAGTCTTTTATTTCTCCTAATAAGCTGCCATCGTCGCAGGAAAATGGATTGTTTGCAAGGTATCTTCAAATAACCAAATCATAGCATAATTCATACTTGAGCTATCTTTATCAAAAGGAGTATGTAATGTCACAAATGTACAAATTGAGCAAATAATAAACAGCCATTTTATGTATAAAAGTGTGATAAACCCATGGAGGATGTTCTGCTCTGCCAATTGTTTCATATCTTTAGATCCCATAGCTCAGCAAAGTAACAAATTTCATTTTCATGTGCCTTTATTGAGTACAAATCAGAAAAGCAGAGGAAGGGCAGAATGGAGCAGGACAGAGTCGATATGGTATAGCACAGCACAGCACAATGCAACACAGTGAAGCAAAGTGCCCTGCATTGCACCACGCCGACTTGCATTTTAGACATGCATGGCATACAAAAGAATCTCTAATTTCAACCCATCATAACTTACAGAACTTTTAACTTGCTTTGACTGAATACTCCCCTAGGAAGAGTTTTTATATTGTTGTACCGCAGATCTCTGAAAATAAAGATTACAAAACAGGCTTACAAACATTTTACTACTAAATCTATAAGCAATGACAGTGGCTACTTACAATTCGGTCAGTAAGTTTTGATTATCCATTGCTGTTTTGTCAATTATCTTTATCCGGTTATTCTTTAGGATCCTGAAAAATGAAAAGTGATTCCCGTGATCTTATTTCGGCCTTGCTTGCCATTGAAAAATTCTTTTTAACTTTGCTTCTTAGGGACTGAAATATTGCACCGTGTACCTTAACCGTGACGGCTTTTGTTGCGCGCTTGTTCCTAATTCAGGGCACAGTGTATCCGCATGACTGTAAACAGCAACGATTAATTTATAGAATGCGGAGAGTGTTCAAAACTTCAAAACTTACAGTCGTTTGAGATTATTATAGTCTGATAACATCTTTGACTCCATTTCTTGTATGGCACTTCCTGACATGTCTCTGAAATAACATGGCGTTGGATAAGAAACTAAACTGGCACGTGAACTCCTCTCCTCTCCAAGGCAAAAAGCGTTTTATACTCACAGCACTTCAGTCTGAGAGGATAAATTGTACGTTTGGGGGTTTGGCAAACGATTCCACATCGTATTGACACATTTGATGACGACTTTTTGATCTCCTGGTCCACACACGCATTCCGAAATTCCACACTGTTGCAACCCCAGCGCAATCGGGGCGGTCTCTATTGCACTGATTGCATGGAAAAACAGTAAAATTACCACACCCCACCCAGGATGCATATGATTGGGTTCAACCAACTGATGCCAGTATTGGCTTCATTCGATCCCATTGGTTCATTGTGCGTTCGACGTCTGTGACGTCAGAATCTTACGATTTATGACGTCATCTATCAGTCGCATTTGTGACGTCACATTACAACACTGTAATAGATTTCTTTGAAGTAGGAACAGCAGTTTTTAAATTTTCATACTGGGCAAATCTAACAATTTTTTAGTAGGACGAAGGAAATACATATTGCCTTCATATAACTTGGAAAAAAAGATGAGCTCTACAGAAAATTTAATATATGGCACTATTTCCGTGCACGACTCCAATGGCCGTATCTTAGCAACGTTTAGACAAACATAGGAACGGATTTGTCGTGTAGATGAGAAGTGCGTGTAAAGACGGGATACGAAAATAAATGAACTACCTTAAAGTTTAAAGTTTAAAAATTGCTTTTATTTCCCGAGTTTGGAATTTTTCACGTTTATCTATTAAAATTTGGGCTCCAATGGAGTAGTGGTTGCACTACGATACGAACAAACCTCCTGGTTCACTAGTTTATACTACTACTGCTGCACTTCGTTCTTTCCTTCAGTCATCTTCCTAGCTCCGTTCTTTTTCTTCCTATCTTTTCAGGGACATATCTAAGTCCATGTCACAATCAGAAATGTTAGAAATGCCTTTTCTCATTGCCAGGTTACGCAATATTTCCAAAAATTTGATGCATAAAATACGTTCTGTTGAAAATCGCATTCCCGAGGGTTATAATTTCTAGGGCATGCCCCCAGACCCCTAAACGCTCCCGGCTTCGGCGATCGTTATCCCCTAAATTACAAATACGCCCCGCGGTCCCTGCTTTTATTATCCACTTTTTCGTCTTTTTCCTTCCTTTTCTTTCTAAGTTTTCCTTTATTCCCCTTCCTTACCTTTCATTTTTTAAAAAGTCTTCTTTATTCATCATAAATACAATGCTTGCTCTTCAATTCCGCCACACTTTCTCACACTTTCTCTCACTGGCTCTGGAATTTATTTCCCCGGTAATTCCAAATTCAAACTTTGCGCTGAAAGAATTTCTGAGTGAGTCGATGACGTAAGTGAAAGCCAAAATACCTGTCTCGGCTGATTTCACATCGATAAAAATAACATTCGATAACAGCAGGAAGCAATTTCTAAATTTCTAAGGAGATTCTTTCTTATCTTTCTTGGTAGTTTATTGCATTTCTGGAATTTTCTATTATTTCCGGAAGTTACTTTTAGAAACGGTCGAAAGAGGCACAGTTGGAGGATAATTTTCGAGACATTTTCGGCATGATTGAATAGGAATCGGAAGATCCTCGGAAGTCATCGGAGAGTATCGTAAACGTCATCAAACCCTCGAGCGATTTCCGTCTGCATTCGATTCCCGAAGAGAACGAGTGAGTTGAAGAGAGTTTTCTCTTCTGATCTCTAAGTCTGAATGAAATATTTTGTGCAGTAAGGCTTAGAAATACGAATGGCGGAGTACTACGAAATACTAGAAATCCCAAGAAGTGCAACAGAGGCAGATATCAAGAAAGCGTAAGTGAGATAAGGACGCTTCGTCGTAATGCTATGTTAGCTTATACTGTCCATCGATCTCATTATTATGACTGGCTAATTTCGCCAACTTTTATTTGGAATCCACGGGTGCATGTGTTATTTAAGGGCGCTGTGTTTAAAGTCCAGGAGAGGTAGTGCATTTGTGTATCAAGAACTCTGGTAAAGGTTGTTTTTTCATAAACCTCAATGAGAATTCCTTCGCGACTTTTCATGCTGTAAGCTTACTTACTGCGTGTTTGAGTTATCCAGTATTGAAGATATTCCTATAACTCGATTTCAATCTCTTTTAACTCATATTTTATTTTTGATTGTACTACTGGGTTTTTCTCTGCATCTATGTGTCAATAGCTGTAATTTCAAGCAAATCGTGCTCAAATCTATGCAAAGCTATTGAAAATATCCAGGTTAATTTTACTAAAGCTAAGCTTATAACGCGTCTGACATCAGTTTCATATAAGTCTTAAGCTTACTTTCTATTTTACACATCTTTCGTCTCGAAATATTTCATATCATAACTTATAACTTAATACCCAAACTATCTTAAAGTTTGGAGATAATTCACCGATTTTAAATATTTTAATATTAACTAGCTTTAAGCTTTTATAATATGTGCAAGCGACGCCTAATAATTCCACGACATTTTTGAGGGTAGTTTTCAAATAGCTTTCATAGTTTGCTCTTCCTTTCTTCGTAAAAACGAAGATGAAAAATGAGTTTGTGCTGATTTGAGTGTTGGTTGATTGACAGCTTACCGAGAATTTTCGTACTAACAATGCTAGTATGATTTAATTGTTTTATGGTCGATTAAACGTTGGAGTGCTTGACAATATAAAAAAACGTACAGTCTTCTGAGGATTATTGCTGTTAATGAGAGAAAGTTGAACTTTGGATGTCTACATGACAACCAAGTCTGACGCATTTAGAATTTTGTCATAAGGGTCGATTAAAAATTCTAACAAGGAGAGAATTAATGACCATGGAATGTTTTCATATCAATCAAATTTAAATAGTTCAGGGTTCATTTGATGGAGGGAATGCCACAATTTAAGGAAACAAGTACTTCTATAGTGTTAGAATAATAATTAAAATTTGCAAGCTCTGCAGGCCTTTCATTGGCTTACTCAGAAAAATTGGTTTTCCACACCTGTCAATCAAACTGGGTACTAAGCCATTCTACTTTATGTTTTTGAGCAGTAAATAAACCAAATCCCAAGATCCCAGAATAGTGAGAGTTGGTGACATAGTTTGAAATATGTAGCCTTGTGATAACCTTTTGCTCCTATTTTCAGCTTAAAAAAGTTATCTGTCTTTGAATTCCAATTTGATGGAATATTGAATAACCATATTGAATGTATGTCTCAGTCACTAGCTGTTATTGGGTGTTACAATTGACAAAACAAGGATGACTCATTGTTTAAATCATAGAAATAAATAGATATGCTCAAGTAATAGTAGCACCTCTTATAGACACTTCCATATTTCAGACAGCTGGTTACAGCCATTCTCAAAATTCTGTGAACTCAAACACTTCAACTTAGGTTTGTTGTGAAATTGGTTTTTCGCTTCCATCAATCAATGATAATCAGTCGGTACCTTTCTTGTTTGTGTCTTGCGGCAATGAAAAACCAAATTCCAATGTGCAACTTAGTAACTACCGAGTTTGCAGAATTTTGAGAATCACTGTAATTTAGGTTCCAGCAAATCCTTTGTAAATTAACCAGATATTACTAAAGCAGTCATAGCAGATCTACTGTAGCTGTATAGTTCCTAATTAAATTGTATTTGTAAGAATATCATATGTGTTGATGACACCTTGTTGAAACAGTTCCTTAGGTCTGTGAATTATGTCACTGCACATTCTTCATAAAAAAAACCTCTAATTATGAATGCTAATTTCTCTCACCCTTTATTAGGGAAGTTCAATTTTATTCATCTCTATTTTTTAACCCATTAAAATGTTTTGGAGTACCATATGTATTATAAGATATGATATTTTTGCCTAACACCTGCTGTTCTTCAATCTTTTGATTCATTATTAATGCTTATTACTATGTGATTTGCCCACTGAATATATAGCTCATTAGTATATGGGACAATCCCAAAACATCTCAAACTACTATCTACAGTATTAGTGTAATTGATAATGCATGAATATTGACATCAAAATACAGGCTGGATATACCTTGGATAGTTTGTTTGCTGCTGCCATTACTTAATGAAGATAGATAAGATAGAAAAAATAAATTGGTTATTTCACATTGACAAGGATATATTGCATTTTATTTAACAAAGAGATAAAATCATTATCCCAGTCATTAAGATATGATTGTTATCACACATTTGTGATATTCAAATTTCAACATTTTGAATTCCTTTTATTATGTTCTATAATAAACAGAACATTACATGGGCACTTGGAGATACAAATTTTATCTTCTCGTGTTGAAAATATCTCACTTGTGGGATATCATTTCAACACCTAAAGATAAAATTCATATCTCTGCATGCCCATGTGATATCCTCTATATATGTGCTTAAGAAAACAAAGATATACTGTACAAACTTGCTTCCTTGAGACAGTTACTTTATTATTAATTATAAAACAATATTAGGATTTCAATCAATGAAATAAAAAATATATACTGCAGGTGTAGAACAATCATTACAGTAAGAATTGTTTTGGCCTTGATCACAATACTGAACAAACAAATTTCAAATTCTTTACCTAGCTTAGGGGTCCCATATCAAACCACACCATGCAGTCCTTTGAGAATAGTTGTGTTTTAGTTGTATTCATATTCAGGAGTCTTCTCATGGAATAAACAAAGAAAGGATATTCTAAGCAATGACATTTCTAATTCAAAAGGTGTTTTTTGTTACCGTAAGACACCATACCTAAACATTTGGTGTCATTATGATTAATAGATATAGAAGACTTGCCCTCCAATGGCATCCAGACAAGAACCCAGACATCAAGGAGGAGGCAGAGGAAAAATTCAAGGAAATTTCTGAGGCATATGAAGTACTATCAAATAGTAAGTACTGGTAACAGTACATAACCACATCTTGCCCAAGACTCAACTTAAATTTACTGCAATTGGAACATCTTGGCCTTAGTGTCCATGCTTCAACATAATACTCAAGGAAAGAAACCCATTTAAACAAATATATAATGCTTGTGAAAAAAATTATGACAACAATAATTATGGCTTACAGAGTAATTGCACTAAAGCCATGAAATACCGTAGATACAAAATTTCTTCTTTGTCCAGTGGATGTACTGGTGACTAACAGTCACAAAATAGCTACTGGTACTGTTTTAACAATGTTGTGTTTATCATATGACCTGTACGGTCCTGCACGTGCTCTTATAAAACCATTGGGGAAAGTCACATTAGGTCGGGTTGTACAGAAAAATATTTGGCTCTTGGTCATTTACATACAAACCTCACTGCACTCCCCATGGCATGACCTTGAGCCAAATATTTTGCTGTCCAGCGCTCCGGCTCAGTCAGTAAGTACATGTTCTTTCATGGTTTTGGTATTATTGCTCTATGCTAGTAACCAGAACATCTTACTGTTTGTAATTTCAGAGGAGCGCAAGAATATATATGACAGATATGGCAAGGATGGATTAACAGGAGGTAAGTAGAACTGAACCAGATTATTAGCTTATTCTTAGTTCTTGCATTTAATGGAGAAAAGGGTCATTTCTGGAAAAGGGGAGGATGACATGAGTGGTAGGTGATAATCTTGAAAAGAATCATCCAGGTGTGCCAAACATAGATGATATTACACTCTAGCACAAATAAGTTTATCTTTGAGTGGTGTAAATGTTTTTAGGAGTAAGCCCAGCAAATGTATTAATTGAAATTCAAGCCAGTGTGTCTACATTTTTCGTCATTGATATCTTCACCAGTGAAGATACAGGGAAAATGTCACTTGCCTCCCAGATGAAACTTTGTACTAAATTTACAAGGGGTGTATTTCTCAGCAAAAATCTCATGTCTATATAGGTGGTAAAAGGAGTTATTATCATCCAACCATTACTTGTCTTTTTAGTTCTAGTTAGTCAGGTAATTTTGATATTTTTCTAGATGGTGGCTCAAGAGGTGCTGGACCTACTTTCAACTACGACTTTCATTTCCATAGGCCTGAAGAAATCTTCAAGTAAGTTGTGGTAGCTTGAATATTCTATATCACATAAATTGTATTGTATTGATATTGTGTAGATTAAGCAATGTCTATCAATAATTTTTAAAACCTCCAAATTCAGTTCCAGTTCCAAAAACAGTTGGTTAATATTCTCTGAAATGTTCCTACCAAAGGAAATAACCCATGCATATTATATCATTCTTAATATTGATGGTAATTTACTGTTTTGTTAATTTAGGGACTTCTTTGGAACAAATGATCCATTTTCAACATTCTTTGATGGTAAGGACTTGAACTGGTGGTTTGATTTTCTTTGACTGGAATTTGGTAATTCAATATTGTTCTTGTGAATTAACTCTGAGAGGTACAACATTCACTGCCACTCCAATTGGGTTCCCTTTTGGGATCATATTTTTCTAACATAAATCAATGACTTATTATTATATGGCAAGTTAATTTCATGTGCTTTGATTGGTTGATTTGTGGTCTGTAACTTATGGCATGGACCTGATTTGTCCATTTCAGTTTGCACACTATGGATTTGATGAAATTGAATCATTAGCTCGACATTGATGAAATCAAATTTTCGATTGATTACTTTAACATTTTGATCATTAGATTTGAGTATTGGTTTGATTAAAACGAGAATGGATTTGATCACTTTGACATTTTGGTAATCAGATTCGACTATTGATTTGATGCATTTTCAAAATTGAATTTTGTCACTATTATACCTCCATCGATAAAGACTGCTTTTTTGTTTGTTATTCATAGATGATATACCAGGCTTTGGCAGCAGCTTTTTCTCAAGAAAGAAGAAAAATTCAAACACCAGAAGACGGAATGAGCCGTCCAATTCCAGTAGTTTTTTCTCCGATCCTTTTTCGGATCGATTTTCAGATCCATTTGGAGGCTTTGGTTTTGGATTTAGCAGTAGTTTTGGGCAAGATCCATTCAGCAACTCAAAGTAAGGGATATTGAATGAAAAATGTGAAAAATGTGGGAGTGACTAGAAGAATAATCAACTTTTTTGGCTAATGCCTTGCAAGGTTTTCACCAATTCAAATGTTTTGAGAATAAGAGTCTTTGTCTGTTACATGATATCATTTGAAAACAACAAGCTTCAAGTTAGTTGGTTTGCTCAATCCACCATCTCTAGTCACCATGAAAGTGTCACTGTGGAAGAAGTTCCTCCAGCATTTACTTCTATATGCTTTAAAAGTCATGGCAAAGTTGACTGGCTCCCTTGCAGCCATATCTGCTGTCGTCATCAAGGACCACGGAGCACCCTAAAATGTGGGGACTAAGACTAAAAGACTGACACTTAAAATTTAGTAAATATCAGAAAAAAAGTGAAGGGGCAAAAGCCCCCAGCTGGCTCAGCTGTTAGGGCGGTATGAAGGCCTTTGAAGCAGCATCATAATTGGTTGCATTTCAATAATATAATGCATTGCCTTTAGAATGAACAATGAACTAAGAGATATGCATATATTATGCCTTTCATTTCTTACAACCTTGTTTAAAGCCCTCTGTGTTATCTGCAGCAGTCCCTGATCATGCAATACTTTATCTATTTGCTTGGTAACACTTTGCAATGGATACTAACCAAAATAGAAATCAAGCCCAAAAATATGCTATATTTTCTTATAGTAAGCTTAATTTTCTTCGCAGCTTTGCTTCCTTTTCTAATTTTGGAAGTGGTGCAAGTGGAGTTGGTACAGGTAATGGCAAACTGTCTTGCAAGTAGTAGTATTAGAGCAAATTTCGTATGAGTGGGAAACAGACTGTACTGTACAGTATTATGTACATAACTATGGACTGTGATCTAAGGCCCGTAACAGTGATCTAACAAAACATGCATGCACTGTAAACTTGCTTTTCCGTAAGGTAGCTGTGTCCGTACTTTAACTCTTATGGTTGTTTCCCACTCATACAAAATTCGCTCTATGAATTTACTGTAAATCAACTTTTTTAGGGGAAAAAAACACTAAAAATCATGTTCAGGAAATTTTGAAAAATGTCTAAAGTAAATGATTTCTTTTTCTCCAACAGCAAATGTGAGATCAACCTCAACCTCAACCAAATATGTAAATGGAAAGAAAATCACGAAAATGAAGTAAGAGAACTAGTGATAGTAACATTCCCAATGCACTTCAGACCATATGTCATTCTCTTGAGAATAAGGCCTGGTTCACACGAGTGTCATAATCATGATCATAAGCATCATACGGAGACTCAGTAACGCATTTATCACTTAGGTGTGGAAGAAGACAAGTGCTGCTAATGAGCAGTACACTACTGAGTCTGCGTATGTTGCTTATGATTATGATTATGACGCTCATGTGAACCAGGCCTAAGAGATTCCTTTTGTGCTTTCCTGTGTGAAACAGCCATTAAAGAAAAAAATGATAGTCAAGGAAGTGGCAAATGTTATGGAATGGGAAAAGATAATATCACAAGGAAAATTACATTGAATGGAAACCTGTATATTAAACTGCTCTACAATGATTTTGCATTTGTTTTGACAACATTACAAGCATGTGAATTTAATATTATGTTTTGTCACATTTCAGGATTGTCGAAAATGGCAGAGAAACAGTTGAGGAATATGAGAATGACACACTAATAAAGAGAATTGTTGATGGAACACCGCTACAAATTACACAGTAATTCAACAAGATAAAGCAGTAATAGTGCCATACCTATCTTAGTATTCCTGATGTAAATAAAGAAATAGCAAATGTCAGAAGTCAAGGAAAAGGTGGTTCATAGATTAATTCTATTGCACGAGCATAATCCACAAGTAGCCCAGATGTCAAAATTATGATTTTTTTCTGATTGGCAAGTTAGATTGTAAACTAAAATGACTATGTTTCGTTGATGATTAGGAATGTGTTTGTCTTCCAAGAGGCCTGCACAATGCAGCATTCACAGTTTTCTCATACTGTTCTTGTCAAGATGTTGTAAAGCAGAGAAAAATCTATTAGGCACTATATATTTTATATGAAAAAAGTACAAATAACTCTTTGAAAACGACCAACATGTTCACCTACAAGTTAAGCCTGGTTTTCACTAGTGACACAAGCATAAGCACAACGACATACGCAAGTGCAGATAGTACTGCAAGGTTGACTGAATGTTTTGTTCTGTCCAAATACAAAGGGGTTAACTAACTGTAGAAGTCTAACTGTGCTTGCGTATGTCGTTATGCTTATGCTTGTGTCGCTAGTGAAAACCAGGCTTTAATGAGTAGTGTGTGTTGTGTGAACAGATAAAATTAATGATAATAGTAGTTAGTAAGGTGTCCACGAAGAGAATGAATTATGATATAGTTAGCAGCTGTTCAATTGTTGGACTGGTATAAAGGACAAAGTATGCACTGGCTCAAAACATCCCCAGGCAATCCCATGATGCACTGCAAATTGCCAAACAGACCCCATTTTTGTCAACCTTACAATGGGCCCTTATATTATATGGCAACAAGCTCATGTTATATTGCAGGGTAGATCCAATGTTTTCTGAATTAGACATTGGTTGATGTTCACTTACTGTGCTTTTTATCTGGTTCATTCATAAAACACTGTTTATCATTCTTGTACCCAGTCTGAGCCTTCTCAACTTTCTAACGAAAAATCAAAGGCTCTGGGAAACCCTATAATTTCAAGTGATCTGATTGGCTGAGCGGCATCAAAGAAACTGCTATTTTTAGCTTGAAGTGTAGGGACATTGAGGTAGAACAATTAGCTGAGCATGCGCTCTGGTGACCTGGTCGCAAGATTCTGGCTTCCAGTTTACAAAGGTTTCCCAGAGTCTTGGTTTTTTTTTTAGAAAGTTGAGAAGGCTCTGGGTACGAGAATGCACTGTTTATCCACTAGCAGTAGTTTGTAAAACCATAACAACTGTTCGCCATGTTTATCCGTGTACCTTACTTGACATGCATTGGGAGAAACATATTTGGTAAATTATTAATAATGCAGCACCTGGGCCGTAGCCTCCAATTTTTGGTTGGTTCGGTTTTTGGAAAAATTGTTTCAAAACTTATTCCCGCCAAATCAGTAGCATTCGTGGAAATCGGGTAACAAGTATTCGCCCACATTCTTTTATTGGAATATTTTAAATTTGAAACTTTTTTTTAAATATTTTCCATTTTCGTTTTTTGATACTTTTGGTTTTTGGGTTTTTTTTCAAAATTTTAATTTTTTTCCTCCAAAAGTTGGTTCGGTTGAAACCGGACCAGCCGGAGACCGGTCGCTACGGCCCTGTGCACTCAAAGACTTCAAACTCAACAAGTGCATATGCATGTAAATAGACTGGATTATTCTTTTCTTTCTAGATTTACTATGACCTCCGACTGGATGATTTTCTCAAATACCCTTTCAATGATGCATGCAGTTACCAGAACTCTTTTACCAGACATTATTTAGAAGTTATTACTTGAATACAATATGGCAAATGTGGTCATGTATGAACCTAAATTGCACCCACTGATTGCTTCTTTCAAATATGTCATTTTTCATAAACCCAAGTATCGTGTTATCAGTAAGGGTAAATTCACTTATTGCTAGACTGTTATTCTCAACCACATTGTATTCAATCATAACTGGAAATTAAGTAAGCCTTTATTGCTAATTAGTCAATTATTTCAAGGATTTAGTGTTTGCATTCTAAAATGCTAAGGTAGAATGACATTGGCTCCATACTCAGGTGCAAAAAAAGATGATGCATGCTTCATACAATCACTTATTTATTAGTATGTTAATGCGTGTCGTAAGCGTTTTTATACATTGTTTAGTTCAAGACAATGGACTTATTTTGTAGAATAAAAACAGGATTAATTGCTGTTTGTTCGTTGATGAAAAGCTTACCTTGCTCTTTGGTTCTCAATTTGCGTCAGCGGTAAATGGGCCGTTCTGCAGATCGTGAACATTTCAGGAATGCAACTGCAGTACTTGGCGTGATGTAAGACGACTTCCATATTTACCTTCATTCAACAGAAGATCAGATATTCCCAATAAGTAATGGGACAAATATAAACAGCGAGAATGTTGCAGAAGAATCCTCAAGTGTGAAAATAAGCTCAGAGAAAACATCAGATAAACGGTTAACTGCGCAACCAGCTGTTGTCGACCTTTACGTACGGCGAATACATAAATAAGGTATGATTATATATTATTGAATTTGATTTATTCTATTTCAAATAGAATTTACTGAATGAAAATTTCATCGGATTTTGGATATGCCATTGTACCAAGCGCGAAATTTTCTGCCTGTCGGGGGTTAACCCAGCATCATTCCCCTTGTGTGCAGCGCGGTTTTGGTTGTGCATGTCGTATTTGTTGGAAGAGCAAGTCCTCCCATTTAGTGCTGGTTTTGAAGTTCCAGTTTCAAACCGTAGTCTATAGTTATGGCTCGAGACTTACAGTTAAAGAATACAGTAAAGTGGAATTTCAAAAAGGTTTTACTTCACTGAATGTTTTTTTATTGTTATTAATATTTACGTTATCCAGGTAAGTACTTTTTAAGAGCGACAGGAGGTCAAATCCAACCGAATAAAAATAAAAATCTGGGTCGAAAAGTTGAAAAACTTTTCTATTTATTTTATATTTAAAAAGAGTCAAAGTATTAAGAAAGATAATTTTTTGTGCTGTTTTAAAAGTCGTGCTCTTAAGCATCGCATCGGTCTTCAAGAAGGAATCAAGAAGTGACATAGGACTCGAACAAAATACATCGAGGTAATCCTAACGTTACCATTAATGTTTTGCGCATTTCATTCCAATGGTTTCAGAGCCCAGTATCACACTGCACGAGATCCACGAATCCCACCGCTGACACCATGTTTCATGACTAAATCCACAACAATTTTTCGCAAAGCGGCGCATCAATTTGATTCTTGTAACGTTCTTTCATGGGACGATATTCGGATTCGACAACACGTGATGCGTTTTTGGTTTACATTTCGAGACTCGAAACGTTTAAAGATTCTTAAGCCACGGCTACATGAGCGGCAATTTTTTGTTTGCAAAGGCGACGCAATTTTCCAAAAACCACCAGCGCGCGATGAAATCGCACGTGTAGCCTGCCTTACACAGGCGACGCAACACAGTATTTGTCACTCGTGTAGCCACATCGCACGCTGGTGATTTTTTGAAAATCGCGTCGCCTGTGCAAACAAAATATCGCTCGTGGAGCCGCGGCCTTAACGAATCGACGCGACATTTGCGAATAATCGCCGTTTTGATTCTCTTCATATTTTCCTAAAATGAAATCTGAAACAAACTTAATTGATGCGCAAAACAGGGAAGTTAAAAGCAAGTACTGAAATGCATTAAAAAAATAGCGAATGAACGAATTAAAGGCCGAGTATAGTGAAATAAAGCGCATTACAATTTTCTTCACCAACAAAATTCTTAAGATGGACGAAATGGTAAGCACAGCACATCAAAGGAAACAAGAAAACTTTAAGTTTAATTTACTGCAAATTTCACAAAAAAATGCTAACTCCAAGGCTAAAAGACCAACTCGTTTTAGCGTTTTTTCTTTTCCATCAATCAAACTACCGATGTCTGACAAAGGTATCACCACTGACACCCAAAAGACATGATAGACAGGATTTATAAAGAGCTTTCGTATATCTTAGGTTTATTTCCTCCTGCTCAGTCCTCGAAAAGTTTACTCTTACCTTAAGTTCATTTAATATTTAGTAAATAAGAGATGAAAGCGGCGATCAAATGATTAGTGAATACGGAACTTCGCTCGTGAACCTGACCTATTTAATCTTCTTCATTCTAACGAAATGTAGAAATTTAAGTGATTATCATGCTTACTTGACCTCCATCTTGCTATTTTCTCTTCAATTCCTGGGGAATCTTCAAATTCTTCGCCACTAAGGGACCTGTCAGAAATTAGCACAGGGGAGGGGGGGGGATGGAATTTTGAATTGAAGTGATAAATGTCATGACCCTCCCAAAGTAAAGGATCAAAACATCTCGACCCCACCCTATGTTACAGGGTCTTCTTTTTCATAACCCCCTTTTGGTGGTCTATTTTTTAGTGACCCTCCCTTTTTAGGGTCTTAAAAAGTGATGTCCCTCCCCCAGTTTCCTCCCCCCCTGCTCATTTCTGACAAGTCCCTAAACTCCGCTTTAGCTTCATCATGCATCGAGTGAAGTTACACGGCGTAGTTGCTTCGTACGGCATTCGGAAAATGTCGGAAGTTTGATTGACGGAAGCAAAATCGCTAAAACAAGCTCAGATTTTTTAGCCTTGAAGTTCGCATGTTTGTGAAAATCGCAGTAAATCCTAAGCGTTTGGATCTCCCTAAAAATCTATAGTGTTCACGGCAGCCATGTTGGTGCCAGAAACAATGCAACATTTTTGCATGACAAGAAAACTTATTTCCCAAGGGAATTTTTTTTGGTTTGACCAACCAACACGGCTAACATGAATACACTCTATTAATATGATCTTTAGATACAACGAATTACACTTAAAGAGCCATCGCCAACCACGACGCACCGCGGTCGCTCGTCGATTTATTCACATAAGGCAAATCAGCAACTTGTAGCTCTGAATACCTTTCAAAATACATTTCCATCCGTTGGTTGTAAGACGATATTTACAATATTTCGATTCAGAGAGTATGTTC
Organism: Radianthus crispa; assembly: GCA_015164035.2. NCBI lineage: Eukaryota > Metazoa > Cnidaria > Anthozoa > Actiniaria > Stichodactylidae > Radianthus > Radianthus crispa. The sequence continues at coordinate 8,059 of JAABNW020123997.1, read as the reverse complement.
AGATAACCAAAAAGAAATTTTTTAAAACATTTTAACTAGCCTCCTTCGCAGCCGTTTTTAGAATCGTCACGGAAGCATTGCGTGAAGAACGGCTGCGAAGGTGACTACATTTTAACCTAAAAGTAGAATTTCAAAACAAAAAGAGAAGCGCGTAAAATATGACGGTTGGCAATGGCTCTTTTATAGTTAGTTACCATGGTGGTCTCTGAGACATTCCAATACCTATTTTCTAGCTACGTTTATATATATTTTATATTTATATACAATAATTATTATTTTGGTGTCGTCACTGATGTTATATTTGTAAGGGCTATATAAGAATTTCAATACATGAATGTAATGTTTGTTACCTACTACCAGATTACAACACACCACACACGCGCACACACAGATCCAATCCGTTGTTATATACAAACAAAATACACACCAGGCCACTTATGAGTTCGAAAATACTACTGTTACAATATGTACAAGAAATCTGCTGTGAAGAGCAACGTTATCCCCTGAAGACATTTCGCTTCCTTTCAAGTGAATGTGTTTTCTGAGATTTTGGTTATTCACTTGCGGCGGGTTGGGGTTGGAATCAAAGTTGGAAAAAGGGCAAGTGTGAAAATGCAACCAAGCGAGAGAACGATTGGGCTTCCGATATCCGTATTCTAATTTGCCTCGAATCCGACGCAAGTGAATTGAACCACACTCTAAGAGAACAAACATACATACTGAACAAGCAATAGTCTCCTTCGCAGCCGTTATTAGTGTCGGGATCCATGAGGGACACAGGTATCCCGACACTAATAACGGCGGCGAAGGAGACTAAACAAGCAATGGTAATGGCCTATTTAACATTGATTATGGAAAGATTCAAATAGAATACACCTAATTGTTAAACAAGAGATGAAACGCTGCATCCAAGGCTAACTGACGCTGTAGCTATGAATCGAAGACACGGCAGGACACCAGCAGTGTAATATACTATTTGTCGAAGAGCATTACTTCACCATCAGCAGCGTCACGTGTAATTCCACACCTTAATTTATTCAAGCCTAATAAATAATCATCTTGCGCATCATCCAAAGGGTCAGGGCCATCGTAGAACCTGACGAGCCGAACGCCTCACGAGAAGAACAATTGATAATAGGGCGGTCTTTAATGATGGTATAAGATGTCATTAGGTTTGTTTGTGTGAGCTGGGCCTTGCAATAACAAGATCTTAAGGTTACTCTTTTTACCATAACTTAGCTAACCATCCAACTCTCGACCCCAGAGTCCTGCTATTCTTATTCCGCATTCCCGACATGCCAGAGATCTTGCGCAATAGAAATAACAGTACTTTGAGATCGAGAGTGCTAGAACGATAGCACTAAAACCGTGAAATAAATACAAATTAACAATGACAAAGAGTAGCTATTTAGTGACTGTAGTCACTGTCACTCAAGCAGAACATGCATCACACAAAGACAAATACAAAAGAGACCCTTGATGATAATCTCTTTCTTCTTTGCGTAAATAATGTTGTGGTTGCTCGAAAGTGACTAACAGTCACTAAATAGCTACTCTTTGTCATTGTCCATTTTGTATTTGTTTCACAGTTTTAGTGTTATCGCTCTACCCATCCCATGGAAGAATTCTCCGCTAGAAATTGATATCGAGTTATGAACAAAAAGGTGCTTGGTTTTGCTTTGGAGGGACAGGAGCAGAAAGACGTGATGTTAAACTGTTCCGTATTCTTACAAATGTTTGGTTCCAGACTGCACAAGTAATTTGGTTAAATATTTCTTCTTTCACGCGATATTTCATAGTATTTACCCATCTGTCCCTCCAAGAGCCTTTGCACTTCCAGCCCCGTACCAGTTTCCCCACTCGTTTTAGTATCGGAGAATAGAAAACACTTTACTTGAGATGGCATGGGGATTCGAACATGTCATTTCATAGTGTCTGTTTTCCGAGGTACATGATACCCATATCGTGGTACACGATAAGAAATAGATACATAGATGGATAGGTGGTTATATGGTGGTTATCATGAATTAATGCATGGCTCAGTATTTCCAAGATTCGAGGTAATTGCCTTCATCGGTGGCTTGGTTACGATGTACACAGACAGAAAGACAGACGAACATATTAACCCACAGAGTAGTGCTAATTACAAGTTGTAATTATGCGTAATCATAGGTAGCCCTAGCGTCGCTGCCATGTTGTCACATATTACAGAGGACGAATTTCAAATTGAATGAACTTCCTATTTGTATGTATACATTGTATTATGCTAATGCCACTGGAGTAATTTTTATGGAATACAATTGCATATAGGTCGTTTGCCTTAAAAAGCGTCAGACTTCCCCCAACATATCCCATGATGCATCGTGATGAGGTCTTTACATGAAGTCTTTTGTAGAGCATAGGCATTTGAAAGATGTAAGAACAAGATAGAAATCAGTAAGACGTGGCGCTTTTGGATTGACAAAGCCACAGCCCCCAGCAGTCGCAAGAATATATGTTGTAATACTTGACAGCACAGAAACGACGTTTGGACTCCCTGTGTCGTGTCAGGTTTGCTCCTCGACGCACCCCGAGCAGAATTTAACGTCTGGTCTGACACGTTAAAAGATTACAATATT